>WBMW01005037.1:192581-235442 GCA_013396635.1 Penelope pileata | reverse complement strand
CCCCCAAGTCCCTCTCCTCAGGGCTACTCTCAAGCCATTCTCCGCCCAGCCTGTATGTGTACTTGGGATTGCTCCGACCCAGGTGCAGGACCTTGCACTTGGCTTTGTTGAATTTCATGAGGTTGGCATGGGCCCACCTCTCAAGCCTGTCCAGGTCCCTCTGGATGGCATCCCTTCCCTCTGGCGTGTCGACTGCACCACACAGCTTGGCATCATCTGCAAACTTGCTGAGGGTGCATTCGATCCCACTGTCCATGTCACTGACAAAGATGTTAAACAGCACTGGTCCCAGTACCGATCCCTGAGGAACCCCACTCGTCACTGGTCTCCATTCAGACACTGAGCCATTGCCCGCCCCTCTCTGAGTGCGGCCATCCAGCCAGTTCCTTATCCAGCGAGTGGTTCGTCCATCAAACCCATATTTATCCAGTTTATCAACCAGGATGCTGTGCCAGGATGCTGTGCTGTGTTAGAAGAACTCTAATTAATTTGTGCTCAAGAATTTATTTCTGCTATTATAGGGTAGGGAAACTAGCTTGAAGTCCTGTTCAGCTCTGATGAGGTAAACTCAACTGGATTATCCAGAAGTGCACTTAAAAGCAGCTGCTCTGTGCAGATAAGATAACAGATTTAGAAAAGAGTAAGTGAAGAATACTTCTGAGGACCTACTATCATATCACTCCGCTGATACTGCCTGTAATACTCTCCCATTCCTTTTTATTAACAATGTTAACATTCTTGGGTTAAAATACTTTGCATATCCAGATTTTTGACCAGTTTTGCACCTCAAGATGCTTTAACACTTGTCCAGGATCCATGCGTTAACACTACTTGACAAATGACAAGATACACAAGGCATTAAAAAAAATACACAAGACACTGAGGTGACTTGCTTAAAATCGTAAAGCAAGTCTGGACAAGAACAAGAAGGAGCCCCACATTTTCTTGCTGGTAGCTACCAAATTTCCATACAACGTGATGCAGACACCCAAGGAAATAGGTTCTGTTTCCTCGCTTTCAGCATGCCAGGGGTACACCCACCAGAGAGAATGCTTTGCCTACTTCCACACCCCAAAACGTGCGACATTGAACACAGCCAGCCTCATGGGAAACATCCCCCGTTAGGGTGAACGTGTTTGTCATTACGTTACAGAGCAGGTGATGCTGCCAAACCAGAAAAGCTCTCTTCTTCTTCCACGATGTGTTTAGACAGGAACAGTAACGTATCTATCAGCATACAGATCAGGGTGGTTATCCACAGGGACAGGCAATTTTGTACTGTTGCCTCCATAATCAAGGAACACTTTTGGCAGCAAACAGACCCCAGTTCACAGCTTTTCTTCTTGAGACTGTATTCTCTTGCATTTTTCTTGAAGATGTTGCTGTTAAAACCATTTAAGGTTTCCCCCTTTGCCTCTGATCTGGCTGCATGTTAACATATTACACAGTTTGTTTCACCTCGTTTGTACCGAACCAACGACGGGAGTAAAGCAGCCCTCAAAACTGATTCCTGGTAAAAATAACCTCCCCAAAATAGATGAGAGAAGGAGTAAGGGCTACTGGGGTTATTTTTAACCTGGAGCAGCTCAATGCTCTGATTTACTATGGGGACCCGAGGAGGTTTTTTTGGCGCAAGGGAGAGTGGCACACGATGGCGCGGCAGGGACAGGGCCGGGATGGCTGCGGGCGGCCGGGATGTGAGGCGGCTTTGAGGCCTTGGCCAGTGTGTGGTAACACCAGGCCTCAAAGACACCACTCAGAAACCATAATAAAACTATTCAGCAGGGCTGGCAGTGGCAGATTCAAAATAACTACAATGGAGCAGTGTAATAAAAAATGAACAGGGACCAACCTGCAGACAACTTCACCAACACCTTAAAAACTCTCCGACCTCTTCTCTAGACCCATTTCCCTGGATTTAGAGAAGCACACACCAAAGGGATTCCACAGTTATTTCAGATCCCAACAGTGGATATTCTGAAGGCACCGCCATTGTTCTGAAGTTGTTCCAGCATTCTCAGGAGACACGTCTCCCACAGCTGAGTCCAGATCAATTAAAAATAGCTGAACAATATTTACAGCTGCCTATTTTGAATATTTTATTCAGGGACTTTGACTCAAAATAAATAGGTTTTATTTGGCAGCTTGGTTCAAATTGATTGATTATGGGAAGACAAATGCTCATAGCACAAAAGCACTTCCTTCCTCTTCTAAAAGTAAGAGCAAAAAGAAAGGGATCAGGAAAAATGCCACTGTTACAGTTGGTACTAGGGATGGAGAAAATATCCTAACCACTGTCTGGTATGCAGAGCAGGAATAAAAATACCACCAATATAACCCAGCCCATCCAGCATCACCCTGTACCTGAAACAGAGATACAGCTCATCAGAACTATCAAAAATACTTATGAGGTTGATTTCAGACATTGAAAATGTAAAAACACAACTGCATTTTACCTGTGATGAGCTAAGTGGACAACCAAATAAAAGAACAATAGAGATAGGAAAGCCATTTGGAAACCTCATATATGACCATCATTTGTTTTTATTTTCTGATTAATTTAATGGAATAGCTGTGAAAATAGCCTGAGATTTTGCTTTGTACAGTCTTTGTTCTTGAATATCATATTGCCCTGTAAAGCAAGTATTACTCTGGTCACGTGGAAAATTAAAGACCAAAATTCAATCCTACAAAATCTCATGAGAGATAACTAAAAAAGCAGTACTAGCACAAACCTGGGCAAGATTTCAAATTTATTGCTCAAGCAAACCACCTTTTCTACTTGTTTCATTAGATAGTTTCAGTGACGAGCAAGGTTCATAATTTCTGAGCCATCTGTGAATTTATTCTTTTTTAAAAATATTACTTATCATGGCACAATCTTAAAACAAATACAGTAGCAGTAATTACAAGTGGGCCTTCAGATTTGTACCAATACATCAATACAGAAAGATTACTGTCTCACTCCAAAGGCTTTCACTAACGCACATTTATAGTCAGCTTGATGATTAAAATCAAATCCTTCAGCTATCTCAGCTGAGTTAGTTTGATTTTCAAGTTGTTTTCACATCAACTTCCTTTTTCCTTGCTTAAACTAATCACGCTGGCAAGTGACAATTTAATCACATGATAAAAACTCAACTTTAATAAAGGCAATGATGATGGTCCTTAAAAAGACAATCTTTCATTAAAAAACTGGCACTGTAGCCAGTTTTAGAAAGTGTTCTGCTTTCAGTACTTCTCCATGGAAAGCATGATCTCCCTCTTGTTCTGTGTTCACTCAGACTAGATGGGCTTGACATTTTTGGCAAGATTTAATCGTCCCATCATTTTAGCAAGTGTATGTTTCCCAATGATGTAAATAGAACATTACATACAATATTTATCAGTGCTATTCATCTTAACAATAGATTACATGGGCCTGATCAGTCTTGCAATCTCTTACACTGCATGTGCTAATTTTACTAGAGTAAAAAGGTTCTCCAGCTTTTATCAGGTCAGTCCCACAGTGGAGATTCTTTGCATAATTTACATTTCAGAAACTGCTCAAAACACTCTGAAGACATGGCAGATTGGACCACCAGTTGCAAGAGCTCTCGCATCATCAGCTTCTACGTTCTTGCCAGGGGTGCACACAGTGCCGTGAAACAGCACAGAAGGTATTCAAAAGGAACTACAATTTCCATTTATTAAATACTACAATACTTTAAATCACCAGAATGATAATGTGGTAAGTACTACTCTTTTCCTTTCCCCATATGCTACTATTTGTATTCAAGAAATTGCTTAATATCAAGTGTGATGAATTAATGTCTCCAACACACTCCTTTTTCAGTTTTAAAGGAAATGTTTAGCCTAGCATTGCACTGCACCAACACTACTTTTGAGGTTTTTTTTTTTTTTTAATTCAACGCTGCATGCTCTGCACAAATGACACATATTTCCTATAAGTCAAAAACTGCAAAGCAAGCAGATGGAGCCACAGATGAAGAGAATTAGAATATCAGACTACAAAGCCTTTTCTATTAATCCTAGAGCCAGACCTCTAATACTATTATCACACTCTAAAGCTCTTACATTCTTCCTTTCCTCTGCTTTTCACGTTACAATGAATCTTGCTACCAGAAAACTTTTACTCTAGTCCCACCTGTACAGCAAGAATTACAAACAAAGATTTTGGTGTGTACGCTGAAGTTCTTCATTTAAACTGCTGCCTGAAGTATATAAAAGGGATGAGGCCTCATGTTCTGAAGAGAATCTTCTCTAGCTGGAGAAGAAATTACACAATGCCAAACTATGATTCTGATTCAGTGCTTGCCGGAGAGCTCACTAAATGAGTATTTGGAAAAAGATGAGTGGGTGTCTAAAGAGAATCAAAAAGGTTTTGCGTCTTAGGTACTCATGGCTGAAGGTACCCAGTGCCTCCAAACAACATCTCCTTCATACATCAGCAGTGTTTCTCCCTATCTCCATGTTCCTCCTGCAGCAGAGATCAGCATCAAAGAATACACCAAGGAAAGAATGTTTTCATAACAGCTGAAGTATGATTCCTCATGAAAATGAAAGAGAGAAAAAAGTTCTAAAATCCAAAGCATAAAGCATTACTGCTAAACACTGCTAACTATCCCCCTCCTGTCTTCTGTCTTCCATATAGGAAAGGTTTCAGCTACCAGCTTATGAAACTCTCCCACCAGAGAATACTGGAAGAGAGAGCAGATGATCAAGACTTTCCTTAGACACAATGCATAACTAGCATAATGCCATTTCCACTTACAGAAAATCATATTTCTTTCCAAGTGCATTTAACTAATCTATAGCAAAGTCAGCATTATATTTATAGAGGTATCCAGGGATTACGTATTTCTGACACTATGCACTCAGAGTTGGCATCTAGGGAAATTCTAGGTCTTAATCTGATTTAAAATACATAATTAAAATGCAGGTTCAGTTTTGCTGGTATCAAAGGACTATAACCTACATTCTGACAATCTCAGAAATCAGGCAAATACTACGTTATACAATCAACAAGGGTAGAAGAAGCCAACAATACTTTTTCAAAACCAGTGGCTAGCATTTAAAACCTCAGACCTACAAACATTTACATACGAAATACATAATGTCATCCACAAAACTAGCCAACAGTCAAAGTTATGGACATGCCTAAACTCTGTAGACTCAGGGCTTAGAGATTTAACACAAGACCTCTGCTGAGGGCAAGAAAAACTAGTTTTATTGGAGCACAGTCATTCCTCAAGTTCACATTTCCAAAGACGACTTTCTGGACGTGAAATTGTTTATAGACCTGGTAAGCACACCTCTACTACTTCGGTGTCTCTCTACTACTTTATACAGCAACACAGCACACAAAAACACCAGACATGATCTAGCCACAGAAGCCGAGGACTTACGTTCCAAACCTTAGTCCGCTTTGTTGTCTCTGCTATCCAAGGGTCTCAGAACGCATTGCAAACGTAAAAACAAAGTGCAAAAGAACCCATCATTGCAGTTGCTGAACAAAATGTTGTTTTATGAGAACCTCAGGCTATTACCAGTTAGTGTAAAACAGCCCACTTGTATAAACAGATAGGGCTATACGCCAGACTGTTGACATCCATTTCCTTACTAGTAAATACTATCTACAAAAAAGCCTTCACCTTGATCAGGAAGGGCTTGCTTGCATGTTACCAGACATAATAAATACTGAATATTTTTATATTAAAAACTGCACTCAAGAGTAAAAAGATAACTTCCCTAGCTGTATCTAAGAAAAACTTTACATCCTTCAAAACCATTTTAAGGGCAGATTTGTTTGTTTTGGATTTCCTTTGAAGAAACACACACAAAATATTTTCTCTATATTTAAAGAGCCTCAATCTTCACTGAATTGAAGATGTATTCTGACTCAGATAGAAATTGAATAGGAAATCATGTCAGAACTCTTGTCTTCAGTACATATTTAATATGAATTAAATTAGCACATGTCCAACACATACATGCCTGACTTATTCACTTACTGTTGCACAACTAACCCTTTCAGGGGAAAAGAAAAAGACCACCATATTCCAACTGAATTGAAGAAAAATCCCTCTGAAATAGAGGAGACGAGAAACATCAAGTATTTCAGAACGAGGTAGGTCACAGGAACTTGTTAGAGCATTGTTATAGATCACAACCTGAGCTATCATGAAACAATGGGCAGCAGGAGAGCTGCAGGCACCCAGCCAGCTCAAGAGTACGCAGGGTGGAGTAAGGAGCTGCTGCTCTTCCTCTTGAACATTCTCCTAAAACTGTCTTCCTATGAATAACGCCAAGCAATGTCAAATACGTATCAAGTTAAAATCTGAAAATGCCTTAATTTAACGTTCTTTAAGATAAAGTGATTAATACTACATTCTACGTGCTACAAAATAATCATACTTTCCTTCCTTCAATCAATCTTTCTGTGCCTGCTCAACTTTGAACATGAATGGAGATGACAATAACAGTATTTCCAACTAATTGCTATAATAACACATGACTTTTGCCTTGTACACAAAGTATGTTCCTACTTTTTTGTTATTGCTTTTTTTGTTTGTTTACCTTTTTAATAAAGGCTGACAGAAGCAGGTAACTTCCCACAAGCAGCAACAGTTGCAAAAGGTAACCTAATGGTTTCACAGACCAGTTTGGTCAATAATGTTTATAAATCAGAGCTAGGAAGACCTTGCTGCACTGCAAACTATCCCACATCTGTTTGCACTTACACTTTCCTTTCAAGCAGCTGAGACTGACTACTACTGGAAACAAAACTCTGGTGTAAATGGATCATGACTTAGATACATCGTAATTCCTACCCTCAGGCCTCGGGAACATAACACAGAAAGTGATGGGAAGCTTTGACACATTCCTGTACTACTGAAAGTATAAGGTACTTCACCGCAATTAATAACAGTATCTTCTCAGTATTTAAGAGTTCAGTGGTTGCAAACTGCATTTTCATGGGCTCCAGCTACTTGCCTGGTTGAGATACAGTAAAAACTAATCCCAGCGAGCAGGCGCAAAGCTGTCTCACCAAACAAATAATTATACTTTCTGCATTTACTCTGGGGCTGCTGGGATGTTGAATCATTAACCAGGACTGGGGAGGGCTGGGGCAAGGACATAGCATGTGGAGCCTTAGCAGAAGGTCTGGCTGACACAGCTGTCAGAGAATGTCTGAATCAGCAAGAAAACACCACTGTTCTTCCAAAAGAGAGAAATACAGTATCGTTGAATGCCAGCTAATTATCAGCTGACTGCTGTGCATATCTTCCCTCTTTATGGACAGGGCAATTCCCAGGAATATCCAAACATTACTGCCCACACTGCTGCTCTTAACTGCAACTGACTATTGCAATAGAGCACAAGAAAGGAGACAAGGATCTCTTGTGCTCGTAAAGGATCAGCCTGAATATTCTAGCCATGTTGCTATACACTTTGATTAGCTCTGACCGATGATACCTAGTAATTCCCCAAGACCAGTTCATCATTTTTTGCAAATATTTACTACAGTGCAGTGAAAAATAATCATTTGCAAAAAAGCATGACTACAGCCAATGAGAATTATTTACTTACCGGTGGGAAATCAAAGTCTATCTGGTTAGCTAAATTTAAGATGTAGTCGATTCGAAATTGGTTCTCTGGATTGGCTAGTTCCACTGGGGGGGCCAAGTTGCCCATTGCTGTCACTATTGTCTGCAGAGGAAAAAAATAAAGTTATTGCAAAGCGTGTCTAATTAGATAATTTTGAATAATTAACAATAACAACTTGTAAGCTCACCTCTATAGCTTCCTTAATATTGTTCTTAATATCTTGAATTTTCATTTTCTTTTCCCTGTAATTAAAAAAATATATTTTTAAATTTACAGAGCACAAAAGCAGAGTATCTTTTTGAAACAGAACATGAAAAATATTCTATCAAAACTGTATTGTTAACATTGAATAAACTGCCATCAGTACTGAATACCTGTGTAGATAGACTTGGATTAAATGTCTCACATCTTTTCTACTTAAACAATAAACATCTATTTGTTTCCTGAAGTCAATATTCAATTAGGCTTAAATAAACATTTATAATTGTCTTTGACAGGAACTAAGACATTCTGCAAAATTAGCTGATCTTAATTCATTTTAATGTAAAATATTAAAAATACTTGAAAGTTACTTAGAAAACAAATTGGAAACAATAATAAAAAAAGAGTAAGTTATTAAAAGTAGAAATAAATTAAAGGAGACCAATGCACACTGAGTTATAAAAAAATTAAAGAGTGAAAATGATGTCAGCAGAAAAAGCTAGAGCAGAGAACTCAACCTAAGATAGACATTCAAGCAGCCTGGACATAAAATCTACAGTAAATAACAAAGGACTAATTCAAATATGTAAAATTATCATTAACTACAAGCAGTAGTGTAGGCTAGAAAACCACCTGGAATGTTGCATGTGAGCATTAACATTTGGGATTAATTGCAGCCAAATTAAAACGTGTAACAGGCTCAAGCAAGCAAAGCATTGCCTCTAGTGTCTCTGAGAGGTACTCTGCTGCATGCCATCTGCAATTCTGACAATAGTTACTTTCAATGCTAAATAGTGTAATCAAATGAAATACACCATCAGGCGTACGGTGTAACCAGGAATTAACCTCCTGAAGGTATGGCTGGTACTGAGTCTGTAACCTTAACTTAACTGCAGAGCACTAGGACAAAGATTTTACATTATTAATTTCTTGCTATACACACTATAAAATCAGTGCTTTGAGGTAAACCAAGTTAGCCAAGTTACTACTGAAATAATAATAATAAAAAAAAAGTTGTCTAGGTGACCTTTTAATCTTCATTAAACTGTGTTATAAAACACTTTCATTATCTGAATAAATATACCATCTCTTTTTAATATTTTTCATCTTGAAAACTTAACATTTTCCGGAACAGCATCTCAAGGACTACAAACTACAACAGTACACTTTCTTTTTTATCCTTTAAGAGTCAGTGTTCACACTTTCAATTTACAGATTACAGCTTGAAAACCTCCATTTACCTAATTAACTAAGTACTCATATTGTAAAGACTTTCTATGACTCTTTCTTTTCTGTAATTATTCACAACCAACAAAACGAAACTGAAAGCATATTCACCAATCAAGAATGCAGAACAGCAGGAAAAAAATGTACTGCTTAAATAACAAGGCAGATGGAGCCGCCCAAGAGCGGTGGGAATTTTGGTTATCACATGAAAGATTAATACAACTTCTGTAAAAGATGGGGTCAAGGAAAACAGCACCATGGCAGCTGCACGCTGCGCTGCCTTCCAGACGTAGCTTGGAGGATCACACTACACATGCAACCATTGTGAAAGCATGACTGCAATGCAAGTCCTGCTCCTGCAGACAGAAAGCAAACAGCAGCGTCAAATCGTCCTGGTGGGGATGACTTAGCTGCAGTGAACACGTATGAATCAGCAGCAAAACTCCACCACAGAGGAATGCGCCTGTCCCTGAACACCAGCTCCTTACTGCTGCCCACAGCAAACATTCTCAAAGTTCTGGGGCAGGACGAGGACGGTCAGGGAAGCTTGATGCAGAAAGAAGATGAAAGAATCAACAGCCAGGTGCCCATTCTTGGCTTCACTAGGATTCCTGGCCTCCCCTACAGACCACCTTACTCCACACACTCCGTATCGGAGGATTACCAGTTTTTTGCTTCAAAGATTTGGCACTGCCGATGGGAACAAGGCAAAGAGCCAGGAGAGGCCAGAAGCACTGAACAAAGGCAAAGAAGACAGGAGAAAAGAGGAGAAACTGAGGCTTTTTCATCTTCTTCCTTCCCATCTCCAGTCTCTTCTATTGCCCCAGCACTCAGCCAACCCTTCGTTCCACAACCCCAGACTTACAGGAGGTGTGCTTCTTGGTTACTGCAGGCATGGCTGCAAAAAGACACTGCTCTTAAAAAAAATCTATGTTCCTTTATTAAAAAGCAAAGAAAAAGTAACGTGCACGCAGAAAAAAATCCCACAAATAATGCTATGAAAGCAGGAAATGTTTATCATTGACAATGCAAGCAATTTGTCTGGCTTGATTCTGCCTCCAGTTTTCAGCTAGGTCATGAACCTGATGAACGTCCAGTCCAGACTCTGCCCTGTCGAGGCCAAAAGGACAACTGATATGCCTGAAGTGAAGCAAGGTACCAGCATTTTTAGAGAACTACATTAAAAATAAATAAATTCAGTCACTCTGCTTTGTTTCGGAACGGGCATTTAGAAAGCCTTTTGATTTTGATGTGAACTGTACTTAAAATTTCTTTTTCCCCTAGAATTCTTGTGGATGAATTTCTCAAAGTATCAGCTAGGCACAGTTACCCAACTTTTCCATATCATACCAAAGATGCGGAAATTTTATTATTTTCTGTCAAACTTTCACATTTACACATCTTCACAGACCCTTGAGCTCACAGCAGTATTGTGAAGTGATAATGAATATGGTGTGATGTAAAACTCCAGCAACTAACAAATCCTGGATAGCCATCACCACCTTTACAAGAAGAATACTCATAGTTCCTATTTCTGGGTTTGTTGCCATGGCCCTGTAGCGTGCCCAGTAAACAAGGAATCCTGTTACACAGCAATGAATGTACCATGCCATTTTGTGTTTGGTCATGTTTACTGAGCGTAACTTTTCCATGACAATGAGCATGCAATTCTGAAGCTCAGCGTGTTCCTCGATCTTTCACCCAGCAGCTTACCTACACCTGTGACCTCTCTTTAAAACAAAGTGCCACTGATGCCATCCTGCAGCTAACGAAGCGCAGTCAATGAAAGCCAATCGCCACCTCCGCCCCTTCCGGCTGCCAGAATTATTTTGAGAAATCCCTGGCAGGTTGCACCTCAAATTCACAGAAGTAATTGAACTTCATTTCCTCCAACCCTGAAGGCTGAATGTTCACCCTTGGAACAGATTTTTTTTTTCCCCTTTCTCATTCCCGGGCGCTGGCACAATGGCCAAATCCACGAGAGAAAAGGCTGCTGGCCCAACCGCGCTGCCCTGGAAGGGGCTGAACAGACGCGACATGCCGCGGGGCCGTCGCGGCTAATGAGCTCCCGATGCCTCCACGGGCCTGTTCCCTATCTTTACATGCCATGGGTTAATAAGGTCAAATTTTTAATCTTGTTTAAAACTTTTGCTTAGGCTGCGTAGGGTAGGCCAAACAAAGCATTAAACTCTATTAGTTGAGGATTATAAGAAAAAAATCTCAAATCCTGCTGTTTTCAATATTTAAATGGGCCAAAGGAAAGCTGCACATAGCTTTCAGGAAAACTAATAAAGTCTATTTCAGGCACTACAAAAAAAGATGACATTTTAATACAAGGAACATGAAATTAGAATGACAGAAAAGGTCAGGAAAATGAAATATTCCTTGAAAACAAACCTGATCAGTGCTTAGAGAAGAGCAATCCCACCTCTGGCTGGGCTTTGCGACAGAAATGGCAGCAGTTTAAGTCAGACTTGATCAAATCTTATGCAATGAACACATTACCAAACAGATGTTCAAAATGCAAACTGATTTTATTTTAATGTTTATTTCTGATATACCTTCTAGATAATATGAATAACCATTAGTTGGAACTTGGAAAAAATATTTGAAGTTTTAAAAAGAACGTTCCAAAAGACCACAGATTCACCTCACAAGTAGAAAAGGAAAAAAGAAAGGCATTGAACGGTTGAAGAAAAGCGTGTTAAGGAGCACGTTTTCTTTTCTTTTTTAAAAAAGAAAATCTCCTCAGAGATCCCGTGACCCCCTTATGTCATTGATCTGGGAAGATAAGTTTGGATTTCCCTGTTGATATTGAGAGGTTCAGAAGCTGCACAGCCTGCTGCAAAGTTGTACTGAACAGGCAGAGTTCTGGCATCTTCCTCCTCAGTTGGCTTTTTCATACATTATTTCATACATACAGCTTTAGGATAAGAAGTAATGCCAAGTGCTGGTTTGCAATTTAATAGCATGTGTACATTACTTCTCCACAAACAAGAACCCTGCCTGGAGTCCCTACAGCATGGGCAGAGCACTCCGTGTGACACAGGGGCTCCTGCCTGAACTGGCTTTTTATTGAGCATCAATCCCCAAACAGCAGGCTAAAATGCTCTCTGTTATCAACACTCCCATTTTTTTGTAGGCTTATCAGGATGCTGTTACAAATAATAATAAAAAAAAAAAACGAAAGTTTCTCTTTAAACTGTTTTACAAAATGCATGTCTGGAAAGTGGATGTATACACACTATTTTAATATGGCATGTTAAAAAGTAATCATATAACATCAATACATTAGACTTTGTCTTCCCTGCAGGGCTGTAAGCAACCTGGCTGCTACCATTTCCAGTGATCAGCGTGTGGAAATGGTCTTTAGTTCTGAAGCACCATCAGAACTCCCTCCTGAGCTTGCTGACATGCTGACCCTGCAGAGTGAGAAGCTTCCCTTCCTGTGCAAACTTAAATTAAGCAAACCAACCTGCAAGTATAAGAGCCAAAATGAAAATGTTACAAAACCAATTGATTTGCCTCTGGCTTATTACAGCAGAAAACGGCATTGTTGTGTTTCAACACAGGTGCATCTGGGTTTGCCTTCAGATATCAGAAACAAACACGGAGGCACAGGGAAGTAGCCTGGGGCTGTCCCATTTCTGCTCCCCTTCAAAAGCCCATTGCAATCCCACACTGAAAGCAATGTCTGGGAGTGAAGAGTTAATGAGCCAACTTCATTTTAAAACAATGCACTTCAGCACTTGACAGGCAGCCACACACCTCCCAGGCACCTGTGCTTTGGAAACTGCTATGTATCCAAATCTGCTGGTTTTGATACAGTGGAACACGCTCATGGATTTCATAAACATGCCACAAAATAATTGCTATCACACCCATGGAGGTGCAGCAGCACTACCTGTCAGTCTGCCTCAGAGAAGCAGAGCACAGCCGTCAAGTTCTTCTGACACGAGACCACAAGCAAAGAAATTCAATTAAGATTTTGCTGGCGATCCACGTTACAAAAATTCTGCAGTTGCTTTACGACTCAACAGTAAGTTTGGTTTAGCAGCCCGGGTTATTTCTAACAGCACAACATGGCAATTACCTCAAAATACAGCAGCTAGAACGGCAAGCAGGGGAGAGGCCAACACAGGGGCAACTTGAAAATGGGGGAAAATAGGTGCCCAGAGCATTCAGAACGAAGCTGAAAGAATCCACCTTAGACCTATGGAGAAGTACCAGTTTTGCAGGCAAAACTGTTAAAATGCAATAGTGAAAAACTACGAATATCTTTTGCAAACTGAACTCTTCGTTTATATAACACCACCGAGACACCTCAGTAATTCTGAGGACTTTAAAGAGATTTTCTAACTTTGACAGCTCGAGATCAGAAAGGACGAGCACAGCCCCACAGGGAGGAAGCCTCCGTGAGCTGAGCACCTGGAACTGGGCACCTCCTCAGATGGGAAACGTGACCTAGCTGGGTCCTCACTTGCAGCAGAAATGGAAGAGATTTTCTAACCACAGTAAATGCTTGGTTGTTGATATCTTTGTCACCTTGCAAGATGAATGAAGCTACCCCAAACTGCAGCCAGCTGACAAGATGTGGTGTACAGCACTCTGGACAGTCAGTGCCATGCTGGTACGTGGCCACGGATGGATGTCCCAGGGCTCCCACTGGAAGCCACTCACCGTGCTGCTGCTGGCTGCAGAAGCATCGCTTCCCCTCACAATTACTGTGCCCTGTCTCTTACAATACCTTGGCCCCAAACATCTCCATCACTTTCAAGATTGTCAGTTCTATTTTGCTGAAGTTCTGGCTAGCATCAGGCTAGCAGACATGATCTACCAACAAACAAAACACGGATAGATGTTAGGACAGCCTACTCACCTTCACTACAAACAACACCCTTAGGACAAAGGAAACCCAACAGGTTGAATAATTTGATCAAGATATATTTTGGTTTCAAGAAACAGTTAAAAATTATTTATAAGGCACAGATTTAACTGTGACCACGTCTAAATTACTTCCGAGAATTTAATTCCATTGCTCCCTGAAGCGTCACTGCTTTCACACACGTGATGTAACAGATATAAGAGACAACACCACAATGCTGAGGCTTCCACAAGTTCTCTGTCTTAAATGTTGTGAAAAACACTACAAACTACTTTGCTGTTTATTGTTTTAATACAACACAGTATTTATCTACATGCGCTTCTTAGTACGGAGCCATTAACAGATGAACACACAATAAGACATGTAAGAGCAAACAGACACTGTCTATTTAGGGAATGGCAGAATCATTCCCTCAGTTACAAAGCGTGAAGTACAAATTACTGAAGCACTGACAAAAAACACATCTCAGCTGTCACAATAGAAGTTACTGTCAAAAAATACATGGCTAAGAAGTAGGGATGTGAAAGCAGAGATTACGCTGCCTCGGAGCATTTCCTGCAGGGAAGCATCAGGGCGCGAGGGCTGGGACTTGTTCGTGTTCTGAGGGGACAGGGCCAAAAAGCAACCACCACAGAACTCAAAAAAGCCATTCCTAAATGCAAACCTGACTAACCCAGCCTGTAGGTTTGTTCTACCCATGCCCACTGCACCATCCCCAGTGTACAGGTGACAGGCTGACTCCACTCTGCCCCCCCAGCTCCCAGTGGGACGGCTGCGGGCAGGCCGGGCTCCTGCCGCTCGCTCAGGGCCCCTGGGGGCGGCTGCACGCCCAGATGAGGTGACAGCTCCGTCCCCAGGCAGGGACAGCGCAGGGCACCTGCTCAGCCACACCAGGTGAGGTGGCACAGAGATGCTGTTCTGGCTCCACGCCACTTTGGGACTCTGCTTCGGCTTTGCAAATTCCTGCACAGGACCAGTTTAAGTGGCCCTGCAGTTCCTTCGTGCCTGCGAGTGTCACAGGGAGACCATCACAGACCCGGCGTTAAGAAGCGTAATTCTGCCTATGCTGCTCCATCTACCTCAACTCATTAACTAGCAATAGTTTAAGCAAGGAATGAAAATAAGTGTTCACAAAGAGCTCTGTGATGTATGAGGCTGAGAAAGACCCTTTAATTGATACTGTGCAATTAACCACCTGTGTGAATTGCAGGCTGGATTCCTAGCTCTGCAGGCATGCATACAAAGGGCATCGCACCATTTCCTTTCTCGGCTCTAAGCAGAGACAAGGAAGCGCGTCAGGATAAAAGATGTTCTTAGAAGTTAACTTTAGTGAATCAAGAAACTTGATACAATAATTAACGGGGATGGAATTCTCACAGCACATTGTGTGATTCTTTCCCTTCCTGGTGCCGAAGGACACTGACCAGCAGCAGTAGCAGGACTCACTCACCCTTGCTGAACCATCTTGCCTGGTACAACTCGCTATTTTGCGATAATCATTTGCTGTCAGGAAGCAATGAAGACATGCCTTTCTTTTCTTTTTCTTTTTTTCCCCTCCACACTGTGAATGCTATCTTTATTAATGCAGAAAAAAAGGAAACATGCAGATCAGCAAGCAGCTTTTACAAACACTTACGTCTGGTTGGGACACCACTGAAGCACAGCCCCTCTCCTCGCCCCATACCCACGCTCTGCACCATGGTCTCCAGAGTTACGTGGGTGGGCCAATCCAGCTCTTCCCACCACTGAGCAGACACCACAGCACACGGGGATCAAAGCACCTGCTGTCAGGGCTGGGGGGCTTGCTGTGCTGCTCACCCCTCACCCACGGTACTGCCGAGACCCGGCCTTAGCACAAGGCAGGAACGGAGCACTGCTGGGGGGGAAGATCCTTGTCTTGCCTCAAGCTTTCAGGCACTTCGGAAGCGCTTTTAATTCTGAAAGACTGACTGACAAGTGCACTGGATTTACAAACACAATGTCTGGATTCCAGCAATTTCTTCAGCCAGGCCTGGATATGAAACTTCCCAAAGAGGGCACTCACGGCCCAGAGCCCTTCAGGGGCTCACGTGCAAGCATGAGGGGAGCAGCTCCTATAGCAGCTCATGACTTCACTGCTACTTCAGACTAAAAAAGTACACAGCTGGCTACATGCCAGCATTAAATGGAAAGGAGCCCTAAAATAAAATGGCTGGAACACTGGATCCCGAACAAGAATGCACAGAGACCAGCCTGAGTGCGATGCAGCGCGGTGGGAAGACAACTGGGCAGCTGGAAGATGGTCAGCCAGAAAAAGGTTTGTTTTTGAGATTATGATTTCCATTATCATCTTAAACACTTCTAGCATGCGAAGACAGATCTGTGAGGTGCCTGCCCCCAGCAGTGAGGGACCCCCCAGTTTTTACCCCATGCCCGCAGGCAGCGGGCAGCACTCCGCGCCCAGAACAGCACTGACAGGGGAGACTCAAATCCATACAACATGCTGTCCTATCACAAACAAGGAAAATCCAACAAAAATGTTTCCACATGCATTTATTGTGATTTCTGTATGAATTACTTACTTTTATTCTCATTTAACTGTTTCAATCTATTCATTTAATATAACTAAAGACCACTAAAATACGTTAAGAACTTCCAACGTGATAACATGAGTCTTTCAGTCTCACTGACAGAATAACTGGCATCACTACTACAAACTGTGATCTTTCCTAACTGCTGCCACATTTAGTGTCGTCAGCTTCTAAGTTAAAAACCCTCTGAAGAGGAAAGCAGTTGTGACAGCGAACGCAGACTCTCACACCTGAGCAAGAGGGAGGACAGCTGGCAAGGAGCACGGAACTGTGCTGCGCATCGCAGCGTGCTGCTGCCATCAAAGCTGACCTCAGGTTTCTGGGAGCTACTCGTGTTCCATGCTTTGCTCAACACGTTTCTTACTGCAGCGCTGGATTGTTTGCATCATCAGCTATTTGTATTACAGCCCTGAATCAGGAACTTTTGCCACCAAAACTCTGAACCAAGGAAGACCTCCTAGTTATCTCCAAGGAAGAAGTGCTGTCAGGTACACACAACTTTAAGTACAAGCCTTGAAGAGCTGCCCCACGCTTCCTATCTCAGCATTACCAGCAGAAACCACAGTGACCCACACTGACTTCTGCTTTTGGGAAGTTCAGTTCCGTCCTTCCTAGCGGTGCAATACACAGCTCTAGCTGTAAGCCACATCTCAACAGGGATTATACACTTTCTTGAAATCTAGATTTCAGTAGCAAGCCAGATTTGTGAAGAACCTGATGGATGTTTTACATGTTTTCATGTAAACTCATTAGTGGAACATGCCTACTGAAATCCTCAGGAAAAAAAAAATTGTGAAATTTGTCAAGTTGTGTTAGATATTAAGAGTTATAATTGTGCATTTATAGTTCCAGCCAGCAGATGAATTTACTATGACTGTGCCTGTAAACTGCATTTTTAGCATATGGGGTAATTAAAGATTGGAACAAACAGATCTGACAATCTGTCCCTTGTAGCTCCAGACTCACGGACAGGCAGGTGTAACGAAGCAAGGTGCTGACAACTTTGGCTCTAATCCATCAAAGCACTTAAGCACATGTTTAATTTTAAGCACATGAGTAATTCTATCAACTTTAATAGGGCTACTCATGATTTAAGTACTGTGATGGATGGGGGCCAGAATGTGCAAAACCTGTAAGAATGCTGCAAGGCCTATGCTATATGAAGCAAAAATGGCATTCTTCCACTGAACAATTAAGTTATAAAAGCTTTGGAAGCAGAATTTATTATAAGTTGAGCACAGCTCTCCTTATGTAAATACAGGGATGTGAGTAACTCTACAGCCTTTGAGGATAAACTATGATGCAGATTCTCATGCAAGATGCCCATATATCTTTATCTCACTCTTTGACAGCTTCGTATTAGGGCTGTACATCACCTATGCCCACCATGCCACACTTCCAAACGGGGATCACAGCTAAGAAGTCTGATGCAGAACAGACCAAGACATTAGCTACCAGTTCCACTTTTCTGCCGTAAGATGTTACTAGGTGCAGTGTGAAAGCGTGAGCACTGCAGCTCTTCAAACCCCACGTGGCTGTGCAGACAGCTCCAGGGTCAGCGGCTGGACCACGCCGTGCCTCCCCCGCCACACCAGTTATCTCCTGTGCTCACAGCTGGAAGCACTGAGGCAAAGATGTGGCAAATTCAGATTCTTTTAAGTAAAGCTTGCGTTCTTTAAACCTCAATATTTTGTACAGCCAGCGTTACGGATGTTAAAAACACCTGCTCTGTGCATTTCCAGCTAGGACAGTCTCTGTGGAACAGAGGTGACTTGCTTGATCTCTAAACCAGTCACTAGAAAATTTTGGATCTTGGTTTAGCTGAATATGGCTCCAAAAGTCGTTCCATTCTCTCCCTTTTTTAGAAAACTGCTTTCTAAAACTTGGTAACCATCTGAAAAATCCTTTACAGATGTTTTCCAGGAGGTCAAATCACTGAACAGTAAAGGACGGGACGACTCGAGCTTTCCCCCCGCGCTCATAACCTAAGGCAAAAAAGCTCCACAAAATTTTCACTTCTATAGCTGTAGCGTCCCTAACGTACAGTGAATTTTAACAGCTCCTAATAGAATATCAAATATATCTGCTCTCAGCCATAGGAGAAGTCAAAGTCAAATTACATTATCCCCATACCCAGGGACCAACCCTCCCAAATCCCTGTCAGTCCCCTAACAGGTCATGTTCCAGTTTTCTTCTCTTTACTACCAAATTCACAGTAAATAACAGATGCTTTGTTATTTTTTGTATATACATATTTGTTGTAACAGCTAAAATCAATGTAAAATTAATTGGGAAACAAAACCTTTTGCTAAACATTTTGAGGATTCCAAATTTTCTGCTCAGTTTAACCGCAGCTCTTCATTATTTGCCTTTCCTTTCCCCACTGTATGGTGTGCTTATATGATACCGTAAAAAAATAAAGCAGCCAGGCAACCTCTACTACAGCCCCGCATGTTAGCAGGGCTCAAAGCTCTTTTCTCCTCCCCAAAAACAGAAAATGAAGGCCACACAAGACCGTGACTTGTAGGTCTGCCTTGATTCTAAATAAAACTTATTCCTTCATTAATTGCTACACTCAAAACTTGGTACAGAGTACTTTCTGCTCTGACTTTTCCTAGCAGAACCTGTAATTAACACAGCCATTTCATTTCTTGATTTGTCAGCGAGGATGATTAAGAACAAATGTTTATTTAGTGTTGTTTGATTTGGTTTTTGCTGATGAACATACAGTGAAGAGAACACAAAAATAGATAGCTTTTGTTTGGATCATGTTTTCTGAGATATCTCCAGCAAGGGAACGATACACAACTACTTATTTGATAGTATTTATAGAAAATAAAGTACAGAGCAAATTAAAATTTCCTTAAATACAATTAAAAAAAAATAAAAGAACACTTTTGAACCTATGTCACTGCAGTCTCTAACTTTTGCCAGAATTCTCAGCTTATGGAAACTGTGCGCTTTGCCTGGTACGTCGACACATTTTAGGGTGCTACTACTGTAACAGTTTAAGCAATGATTCTGACAAATCCTAACTTGAAAAGCTTTTTAACAAGAAAGTCAGTTGTGATGGCTTACTATTGTTGTGTAACAAATCAATTTAACCTGGTCTTCCTGATACTTTCACCTCCCCGAGCAGCATCAGTGCCTGCTGTCAGACTACAGCACCTGCAGTCCCGGTGGGTAGGGAAGTGGAGGCAGACAGGCGATGTTTCTGCAAGGCAATTTGGAACAACCACGGCGAATACAAACCTTTCTATAAAACTACTCAGGAGGTCAAAGCCTCATACTAGGCTCACCCGCACCAAATGCCAACTGACCTAATAAAACAACCCCGCGCCCCTCCTCTGAGCGAGTTCTTCAGCATCACACCCAGCTCTCCACCGAAGCCTCCTCTGTTACTTCAGGTTGACGTGTCCAATGCTGCGAAGGCATCCTCCTGTCTTTAACACCAGAAACTGCACTTCATCTTGTGAACGCCACTGTTTGTGTTCACACAGTGCCCAGCAGCATACTGATTAATAAGGGCTCGGATTTTTGGAAGACTCTCTGTTCCAAACTGGAATTCAAAACAGTTTCTTCTTTATACAAAATGGTTTTGAAATAATTTTTCTGAAGTTCTGATCCAAGAAAAAATGATCTTCCCTTAAATCTAGCACAAGTGCCGGTGAGCAGGTAGCCCATATCAGAGCAAGCCTAGTAACATTCCTAGAAACAAAACACCTAGCTCCTTCAGCCCGGACGCTGAGGTTTCTCCTTACAGACCACATCATGCTTTGCAGATGATGAACACTCAGCCCCGTGCTTGCAAGGAACACGTTTGTTAATGCTGCACCAGCATAACTTGTTCCTTCCAACACAGCGAGGAGCAGCTACGCCGTTACATGAGACAATGAGAACGAGCACAACTCAGCGCAAGGACTGACTTGTATGAGAAGAGCATTTATAGCACAAAATCAAAACCCCTGCATACACAGTTTCAAATGACCCAACCGCTCTGCTATTTATATAGCATCTCCCATATCACTGATGTTACTACTGCATTTTTGCTGCCAGAAGCCTGCCAAGACGTGAGGGTTGGAGCAGGCCCTGCTGCTCCCCACAGCCGGGGTGTGCTGCGAGCGGCTGCGGCGGGGCTGGGGCACAGCAGGCCTAGTGGGGGAAGGCCAGCACGAGTCTGTTGCTGTTCTAAAAGTGATCCCCACAGAAGAACACCTCATAGTCTTAAGCCAAGCAGTGACATCCAGCCCTCTGCAGACAGTAACTGTCACAGGACAGCTGCTGTAACACCTCCAGGGCCCTTGCCTGGGTTGTGCTTTCCTCTAGAACAGGAACTTCACCCTCTGGGTTAGCTTGTTCCAGTCCTAAAGCTCTCAGGTACAGCAGTCTTGGCTCAGATATAGCTAAGGGTCATGAATGCAATTAATGCTGCCTTCAATATAAGGGATAAAAGGTGAATTTTACACCTGTTAAGTGAATAACCCAAGTGTTCAGGCCTCCTGCACAACTCACTGGAAACTATCGTGATTATTAGTCTTGAACAAAGAAGTCAAGGAATCATATTTTCTGCTGATAAAAAGGCAGTAAGTTTTAAAATCTAATTTGTGATATTCTAAAGTCTCCTATAAACAGTGTCTATGTCTCCTGAAACTGTAAAACTACAGGAGGAAGTCTCTATTGCCCATGGAATTGCAAACATTTTTGGACAACCAGTTTTGCCTTATTAGATTGTTTTCTCTGGTTTAGTCCCTCACAAAGCAACGACAGGAGTGAGAAATCACTTAAAGTAAGAAATGACCTTAGGACAGTCTTCTAAGTACATCCAAATCAAACTTCAGACTCATTCAGCACTAGATGTTAGCACATTTTCTTCAGATGCTCAGTAAAGCCCCAGTATATTTACACAGACACCCAGCTGTACAAGCTGTTACTCTCAACGGCTCAAAAAGGAACACAGAAATTGTTTAAATACAATCAAGTTTCCATCCACAAGAGATCAACCAAGCCTAACTTCAATGCCATCAGTGGAGAAAGTAAGCACAATGCAAAAGTGCCAAGATTCTGCATAAAGAAACGCTCCAAAAGCAACTTCCACCAAAACTGGCCTCAAAGGCCACAGCACGCTGCTAACACGCCCGAGCTGTGCTCCTGCAGTGCCATTTACCTCTGATGGTCTGGATTTGTTTCACTTCTGCAGAAGTTATTTAAGTACCTTTATGGACTTATTGGCTTTAAGGAAAAAAGATAAATTGGTACTTGTGCAATGCTTATTTGCCTATGTCACTGCAATCAAAGCACAGACGGGCAGCAAACCCAACCGGAACCGACCGTCCGGGCTCCCACGCAGCAGAGGAGGCCCAGGAGAGCGGGGCGCAGCGTGGCACTGAGCAGCTGCCTGCCTGCAGCCCGCAGCGAGCCTGTGCGGGGCCACGAGAGCCACGCGGTGCCGGCTGGGCACTGCCAGCACCGCCAGCCCCTCGCCGGGGCACCGGGGAGGCTCTGGGCCAGAACATCCCTGCTATTGGGTTATTTATAGAAGAGATATCAGAGAAAAGGAGAAGCAGGTAAAATTGATAGGCTGCAGCCTCCTTTCAGAACATTCTGTACCTCTCCTTTGGAGCTGTTCTTTACTTTTTACCTCAATAAATAATGAAAGACAAAAAACGCCGGTTTGTAGCTCAGTCCCCAGCTCGGGCTGAGCGCAGCCACGCTGCACAGAGCCCAGTGCAGCCCCTTCAGCTGCGACCAGTTTGGAGCCAAATCTGCCCAAATGCATACTTTGAATTATTTCTATTTTAATCTTCAGACAACTGAAGTGCCTTAGCCCAGAACATGCAAAGAGGACTCAACGTAAGAAAACCAACCAAAACCCAAATATGAAAACACACAATCCACCAACCAACCAACGCCACACAAAAGCATGCAACCAAATTGGTCTTCCACCTGAGGTTTATACAGTTATATCCTATTTTCTGCCTAGACTGGCAGGTAGTGCTGAACAAAAACCAAACAGCTAAGTAGCTCCTGACGGTAGCATAAAGGTTCTTCTGAAAGCAGATCAGCAAAGGCAAAGCCCAGGGCTCACTGGGTATCGGGCAGGAGCTGCCTTCCAAGTACCGCGCCGATACCTATAAGTACGCTGAATACGATACAAAAGCTTTGCTTCTATTTTCCAGTTATTAAAAGTTTTGCACTACCAGAAGTTAAGATGATGTAAGAGAAATATTTGGAAATAAACATCAAATATTACCAGGCAACAACAACGAAAATACCCTCACTTCCTCCCAAGCACAGACACAGCCATCGTGGCATTAAGGCCGTCCGTGCAGCTCTCCAGGCAGTGCCAGGCAGCGTTGTTTCAGGCGCTCGGTTCCACCTCCCAGAGCTGCTTTCCTGCCTCGCTGCAGAAGACGCTGTCAACTGAAGGCCGTGAAAAACATGTATGTTATTTCTAGCTATTGACGGCTTCCTTTACAGAAAAGTTAGGAGTCCATTTATTCTTAAAACACAAATTTCTGTGCTGCTGCTTCTGAAATAATTTTGCTCTTGGTCAGGTCAACCTACTTAAGAGTGCCCTACGAGTTATCTGATGAAATGGTAAGTAAACAACTCCCATACTCCCAACTCCCAGGAAAAAAAAAAATCCTTCATTACAGTGGAACTACAGAAAAGACTCTGAAAACGCAATACAAATTTCCCTTATCTCAATATTATATTTCCCATTATGGCCATTCACTGGAACCGTGCAGTAAGAGAACAATACTTTCACAATTCAATCCTGCAGTTCCTCAGCTGTGTCACAGCCAACTATTCTTAGTTACAGCAGCTCAAGCGAACGCGCGGGGCAGCACACACCGTGCACAACGGGCTCAGAGGCACGCAGGCAGGAACAGCTCCTGAGCTCCTAACTCAGCGCTAAGCAGATGGGTAAATACTGAAAAAAAACCTCACTTCTCAAATTCTTATGAAATCTACTTCTGTGCCAGGCATTGGAATCGTACAAGACAGTACTTTCTAAGCAAATTTTTTTTTTTACCTTTTTTTTTTTTTCAGTTGGCAGAGTAGCTGCTCCACACAAGTTTTCCCACATGCAGATTACTTCCCGACAAACATCGAGAAGCTGAGTCTTCACTTCTCGTGGAGTTATTTATATTCATTGCCTGGTTAGTCCCTTTTGTGCAAACCTAGACACGAATGCATGAGGCACAGAACTAGGGAAGGCTTGAACAACTGCTCAGGTTAACAAGGAATCGTTGAAAAGAAAGACCACCAAAATGAAAGCTTGAAATATTGGTATTTTGATGAAAAAAATTCAGGTAAAACACAAAAGGCTCGGATCCAGCCTCATGTGGTCTCAGATCTAAGCTCCAAGTGGCTCAAAAACCTGGGGAGCCAGCACCAGGAGCCAGGCAACGCTTACAAGCAACTCAGGAGCTTTTCTGAATCCCTTTCTTCAAAGTTCTGAAGCAGGGAAGCCCTGGAGCAGCCAGTATGCTGCCAAGCCCAAATACCTCCTCTGTCCTGAGCAATCTACCACAGCCCTGGACTTCTAGGGAACCCTTCCTTTAGCACCAGGAAGGTTCATCTAACCCACGATGGTTTGGGCAAACATGCTGTATCTGGATTAGCCTTCTCCAGCGAAACACAAATCAACAGGAAAAATTCCAAACCACACTTGCTGAGAGGTCTGGAAGTCACAATGGATGCAGTGAAGAAAACTTCACTGTATTGTAATCAACATCTCCATGTATTTGGAGCCAACTTGTAAGAAGCATGACCTTTTACTAAGTTTGAAATTGGAAATTAATTATACCTGAATAAGCACATTTATTATCATTTCCCTTGATAAAAGGGAAGTTATACTGCTGCAATTTAAGTCAAATCATGACAATGGCACAATTATCATGTCCTGGCCCTGACCTGACATTTCTAAATGGCAACCAAAAGGGGAAAAAAAAACAGATACGGTTCACACTGCCAGTATATAATAAATTAGAATGCTAGGACAAAACTGATACGTGAGAAATAATTAGCTGATACACGGCACATCAGTCAGAACATACCGCACTCTGCTATGATTGTCCAATTACTTTCACAACATATGGTCCCTTAAATATTAATAATACTGTTGAAATGAGAAACTTATTCACAGTTGAATAACCTCAGGAGAATGCATATACTGCTAGAAGTTATTACATGGCAAATCACTTAAACAATATTACTTGGACACAGTTATTGATCCAACTAGCTGCTACTTTGGCTGCAACAAAACCACACCAAAAGGAATGAGAAACTGGAGATAACTTGGCCCTATCCGAGCCCAATTGCCCCTGGTGGCATTCCAGCTAACGCAGAGGCATTAACCAGGCAGCACAACTGATTTGCAAGATTTGCCTTCTATTCACAGATAATTAAATGGAGGAGAAAAGAAAAAAAATAAAAGGAAAACAAGAAACAGTTAAGGAAAAAGAGGACATTTTAGATGAATAGTATTAGTCTTTTTACTTCACATTGAAGAGGAAGAAAAAACATAGAGAATGTGACAACTTCAAAGCTCGTTATGAATCTTGCTTCCCAGAGTTCCTAAAGCACCAGTGGAAGATCCTGGCAACAGCCCTGAATAGGAAGCAGTGCGAATCTTTCCCTTACACTTTTTTCCTAATCCTCTCAAGTGCCATTTCTGAGATACAACACTGGACTGCACAAACCATCCATCTAAAGTAGCGTAGCATGGATTCTGAGAAATAATCTTTCTGGAAATTTCCACAGACTGAGATGTTTTTGCCACTACATTGCAGAAAATATCTGCTTAGTACTACAAGTCTGACTAAAACAACAAAAAGAACTTGGAAGTCATCATCAATTATCTGTAAAATTCTAAAATGCACTATTTATCAGATATACAAACCAGACTATGTAACTATGTAATCCACTTCTTCATTTATATAAGAGACAGCGCTTCTCAGCTAAGTGGTAACCCACGAGATGGGGCAGGGAGGGCAAGAGAGAACAAGAGAGAGGGAGAAAAAGAATGAAGAAATACAGTATATCCTTATAAGGAAAAAAAAAAACACCTGCCTTAAAAAAGAGCCAAAACATTTGTCTTTGGCTCGTACTTTCATAGATGTGACCACCCAGCTCACAGGGTGCTGCCGGTCTTGCCACGGACACTGCTGTAACTGGGAGCAGTGCTGTGAAGCTCACTAACAGCCCTTTGTTCGACAGCTTTCTGAGATGGCAGCTCTCAAACTTATTTGCTTCTCCCTATTTCTGTTTTAAAAAATGAGCTGGAAGGTACCTGTGAGAAAGCACACTGTTAGAAAGCTGCTGTAATGCAGTGAGAAAAGAAAGGGAAGAGTATGCCCTACCTCAGCGATCTCTAACACAAAGCAAGAAAGACAAGGCTTTCCCCTAAAAAGTTTATCATATACATTATTAAGAAACCTCTTTCTCCAGTTTAACAGAAAGAGAAGGCAAGTCTACTCCCACAGGCTACAAGTGCCACTTTCAACACATGCAAACAATATGCAGAAATGCCATTTGAATCTACCATCAGGAAATCAGATAACAATAGCAACCTCCCCGTGCCACAACGATATTCCCTGGCATCTCCTTACACACTTTCATACAGAAATTAAGCAAGACTTCTCAGGAGTTCAGATCTCCTGCAGAACACAATGTAACTGCCTGCATACACTGTGTGTACCAAGCACACTTACGAAACGTTCAAGTTATGTGTTTTAGCAGGTTACTAATAGTTGGTGTTGGCAGAGAGAGGATATATTTATCTAAAAATGTAAATCATGTAAACCTTGTCATAAACATTTTTATGATTAGGTTTTTTTAAAGCACTGTACTGACATGAGCTAGTCAATCCTCAACCTTTCCGAAGAGGCAGGTTAAGTACTAAAGTACATCCAAGGTGTGGCACCGTATCAGTTTGCCTTTAGAGGCAGTTACACAACTGGAGCAAATTCTGTCGGCTTCATCATTCTAAACGACAAGCCTACAACAAGGCTGAATTTTACCAAATGATCTGAGGAAAAAATCCCAATGGACAACTTACAGTTTGAATTGTGCAACTAAGTATTAGAAGTTGAAATATCCATTTTTAGACTACATGATGATTGTGCAACACAAAGTATGGAGGCAGCGACAGCATTTGTCTCTAACGCTGCGCTTTAGAGAATACTCCTGATACCTGCCTGACCCAACTCTGCATTCACCATTTCTCCATGAGCAACTGATAAAGGAGGGGAGGGGGAGAGTGAGTGACTGGGTAATAATTTCACCTCAAGCCATCAGCATTCATATCCAGCATTAATATTCAGGAAATGCCCCAAGTCTCAATCATTAATGATTAAGTATCACCACACCCTGGAATATTTTACTACGTATCTGTATTGAAATCATGAGATCCAAACTTCAAACGTAAGTGCTTGCCAATTTCAAGATCTTCCTGGAATTCAGGGACAATGGTTACGGCAGTCTATATAAAATCCAGCTCCGTGCCAAGCAACAGACGACTGAAATCAAAAAGCTGTAGACTTCACAGCTTCCAACGCCTCAACAGTTTGAGGACATGGTAGGACACTTCCAAACATGAGCAATCACCTCTTGGAAGACTGAGGAAGAAACGTATTTCTGAAGTCAGAAAATTTAAACCTTCAACCAAGAGGGACTCCCTACACTTAATGAGAAGCGCTCTTAGTATTTCACCCCACAGCATCAGATGTTCACTGTGCAGCCTTCCAAAACATTAACAGCCGCACTCCTGAGCTTACGCAACCCAGCTTTCAGCAAACATCAAGCACACAGCAATTGCTTTAGGAATGGACTGGTCCACCAAGGCAGGGATCAAAGCCACGCCTCGACACCACGCAGGAGTCCCACATGGCAATGCAGGGTCAGCCGCACGGCCCAGGCCTCCTGACCAGGCCTCGACAGGCCGCGGGGCCCCGCACGGCTCCCACCTCCACAGCCCAGCCGCTGCTGCCCGCTGCTTAAACGGGCCCAAAGCAGGCATCTTCTGCATGGGGATTTAGCTGGGACAAAAATACACGGCAGTAAACAACACATCTAGCAACCACATTAGCATGCACTGCTATGGATCCTACAAGCGGCCTCGCAAGAAATCTGAATTCCTTAGATTTCCTCAACAGTTAGAGAATTCGGAAGTCCAGTGACACTGAGACACAACTCCACTTGTAATCACTTATATAATATTTTCAAGTGAAGCTTCTTAAAAGCTTCTTTAAAAAACTCTAATCCAACAAGACCAGATTTCAATGTTTAAATGTTTATCATTTTCTGCAGTATTTTTGTTTTTAAAATACTACAGGAAAAACCAGAAACAAGCCGTGTATTTACTTCAAGTTTGCAAAAGGACATTTGTTTCTGTAACAAAGATATTTTCCACAAAGTCCAAAACTGTCCTTTTTTGTTGGAAGGAAAGATGGACAAAAAGAGAAGAGCAACAAGCACGCTGTGAATACTGCCAGATTAGATGACGTATTTACTTGGAACAAAGTTTAAGCCACTGCAGCCACGTTTAGTTCCAACCCATGCACGACTGCTACCCAAAGGGTTAACGCACACCATGTAGCAGTTAATTGCCAATGATAACGACAGGGTTCAATAAATTGGTAGACGGATTACAGTGCAGTTTTATTACCACCTCCAACACGTTTCCTGATGTGCTTATTACTTTTTTATAGCACGCTGCTCTTGAGCAACCAGTTTATAATGTTTACCCTTTTAAAGCTAGGTA
Source organism: Penelope pileata (assembly GCA_013396635.1). Lineage (NCBI taxonomy): Eukaryota > Metazoa > Chordata > Aves > Galliformes > Cracidae > Penelope > Penelope pileata. Next base: position 207,178 of record WBMW01005037.1, on the reverse strand, counting down.
TACAGAGAATACATGTACACACAGAAGGGTAACCAAGTTGACATGGCAAGACTGGCGCAGCAGCTAACACATCACACATGTACAGTAATTGCACACAGCTCCCATGGACAAACCTATTTATAAGCCCAGAGGCAAAAGACAGCTGCCAAAATTCATGCTTTTTATGCATTANAAAAATACCACCACCACAAACAGTTTATGTATGCACATCACACACACACTCTCCTATTCCTAAGTTACCTCTATTAAGTGCAGTATGTCAAGACAGATTTTCAGTCCAACATAAATAAACCTTACACGTTATGTATGGTAAAAATATTACATACACTGGGATAGTTTTTTTCATTATGCTTTTAACATTTCCAAGCATAGTTCTTTTAAATGCCTCCATTAATTCAATTTATTCTTTAACCTACAATTATCTAGTATTGTTTTTAGTCCACACACAAAGCAACAAGTAACCTATCCCCAGCTGACTCAAATTTACTGCGGCTGCAGTCAGTGGGTAGGGTACCACCCACCTCACACGGGGCAAAACCCAGCTCTTCTCAGGCACGCACCCGTTTGGATGGATCTGTGATGCAATTAACATACAGATTGTAATCCAAAAAATACACATCCTCTTAATAACAGTTTAGAGTATCATGCTACCTCTGAAATATCTCACACGCCTACAGAAGCGGGACAGTAGGAAGCTGCCTTGCAACACTAAGCTGTGAATCTGCATGCTGAGCATTCATTTATTGTGCATCACACAGAGAAAATTCCTATATCACATTGTTTCTTCTTGTACATTTTATCCTGAACAATGGCAAAATGGAAGTCTCTTGACCAAAACACCTAAGTGGACATCCAGTTTGGAAACACAGATTTAGCACAAAACACCCTGCCCACAAAAGCCTCATCGTGTACGAAGCGTGTCTGACACGTGTATTTGCCTTCCATGGACACTGAAGGTGTAACTCAGAACACACTCTTGTTTGCATATAAAGAGAACTAGGGACTTGCCATACCACCATTTCTGATTCATCTGCAGGACATCCTTTTCTACTACCCTCACCCAGAAGTGGAACAAGTGCATGTCTAAGATTAGCGCTTTCAGAAAAAAATGAGTGGGAAGCAAAGCACTGATGTGCATAACTGGGACCAACAGTCCTCCAGCCAAAACTTGTGGGACAGCTTAATTTGCTGTAGTGTGTGATAATGGTATGCAATCCAGAAATTCCAGACTGTGACTGAGGAGAAGTGAGTGTTCATCATGTCAGAACCTACTTAAAAAAAAAGTGTTAGAATTACTCCTTTTTAGGAGTTGGTTGCAGCATTAAATATGGCCCTTCCATATGGGCAGTTACAGGCAACAGTATTCTAAATTGAAATGAACTCAAATTAAGGCAATTTTAATCCAGGCACTTCCTAACTTCTTGTGCATCCTCAATAATGGTACTATAGACCATCTATATGTGATACAGTTTTCTTTCTGGATTGAAATGAAGCCATCATGCAAACTTAAAAATCATTTTTTCAAGTCAGATTTCACATTCATTTTTATATCCCTTGCTACAGTGGTTTGTCTGCTGCTCAGATCACATTTCACACATGAAACGGAATATAAAGTTAGCTCTATTTATTGCTTTATAAGCATTGCAACATTATCAAGTCATAAAGGACCTACACAATCTCTCACACCGTATGGAAGGCCTTCTGGGTGATAAATACTTCAATGGCATTCAATACACTGTAGGTGCACTGCTGTGAAATTAACGGATAGTGATATCTATTAGATAGAATGGATGGTGGTATGGAGCAAATATGTGAACAAAAATCTCCTAGAACCTTTCAGTTATTTTGCAGTCCAATTAGAAACACATGAAGTCAATACAGGTCAGAAAAACACACACAAATACCAAACTAACTCCTGCTCTCCTGGGACTAAACCTAGCCCTCTGCTCTACGAAGCATGAGTGTAATTGTGCCTCATTCACTGAAAGGAAAAAAAATATTCTTTATTAAATAATGTTATGACTACTTTGAAAACAAAAAGCACTGCATAAGCACTAATATTGTTAACTTTTTCAGAACACCAGCTCCAAACTCACCGCTCCTCATTTCCTTCCCTCGTAACTGTTTTCGTTCATGTCATCAGAAGGCATCTTATTTTCAGCAACAACTACTCACTTCTTTTTTTTATTTTTTTAAATGCTGCTGGATGTGCAGAACTACTGTTGAAGTTGCTTGGCAACCAGTGAGATGCATCAGAAAGAGAGATAAGGTCCAGAATGAATGGAATTGAACAGAACTATATTTGGCTTCATTCAGAGATACTAATGCATTCAAACCATACCAATTTGAATTTTCCACAATAAGGTGAAATTCTGCTATTTCTTTCAACGCAGACAGAGTTGCACTAAATCCATTAAGCCAGCTCCTCGGGCACCTATGTCTGTCTATACAGAAGAGACTCCAGAACCAGGGCTTTTACCCGGGTTAGTGGTTTGGTACAGCAAGGAACCCTGACATAGAAGAAATAATTGGAACACTTGTATAGCCCAGAGAGGATAGCTGTATACCTGAGCGTGCCTTCTGGCGCACCACTGCCCACTGTGCTTCTCCATATACTTGAACATCAAGTTGCAATTTCAAATGAAACTATTTTGACCTGAAGGTCACAATTTGTTCTATGTTAAGCACAAGGAACAAGCAAGAAATTAGATGACATTGAGCATCCAGCAATGGCAGAGAACTGATCAGAAAAAGAATGCCCAAATGATTCAAGGAGGTCAAAAAAGCCTTGTGCAGCAGAAGATGGAAACAGCCCTAACAATTCCTAGTGAAAGGGGTTCTTTCTTATCTCAAGCTCTTCAATCAGTTTTATCTGGATCATGTGAGTAAGAATCAACCAGTCTGGCACAAAGGACAGTCAGGTCCCGTCCAATCTTTGATGCTTCAGAAGGAAGTTAAAGCAGCAACAACATACAACTAGCTAATTATCTTGATGGGAAAATACAAAATCAAAAATCAACCCTCTGTCAGCCCCCACCTCTCTGGTGCCTGCCAGCAACCACAGGACTCTAAGGCTCCAAGGCTTCCACTCCCAAAGCAGAATTCTTATTGCAACTATAGCAATTCTGGACCATAAAGCCCAGGATCATAAAGCAAATACCATTTCCCCACTGGTGCAAAGGAAGCAGGTGATCTGCAGCGCATGAAGCAGGCTTTGTGCTACCCAGGCCACCAGGACCACTGGGAGCAGGCACACTTGTGCCAGGAACGCTGCATCTCCAGAAGCTGGATTGAAAGCCACTTGGAAAATAAACCTGTCCTTATCTACAAGAGCTCAAATGAGGTTTCATCATCTGAACAAATTATTTCACTTAAAGTATCTCTACTGCTAAGGAGCTAAATCTCACTCATGCCTTCAATTTTTTTGGTATCTTTCTCACACTGCAGCACCTCTGTTAACAGAATTACACTTCAGCATCCTACCTATGGGCCCTGTGCAAGCCCTGTGGCCTTTCCTCCCCAACAGTTCCACATCCTTCATGAAGTGAAGACACTAGGATATATTATTTTAATAACACCCTTATCCGTGTGGAAGCCCACCCTATATTTACACTTCACTTTCCCTCTTTATACATCCAAGCTACATTTGTCTTTTTGCCACAACAAAGCACATTACCACAATTAACTAATTGATTTTCAACTCCTTTTCCAATTTTACAGATACAACCTACATCGACTCCCATGAGACTGTCTTGCATTCAGCTGCATTAAAACAAATTTATCAAGTACAACTTTCAAACATGTTATTCAGATCACCCTATAAAGAGCAATCTGACCTCCCCAGGACTAACTACGTGGCCACTTTGCAAAGAGGGGTTTGGGACTGAACCAGACCAACAGCCTGGAGAATGACTTCATGGACTTAGCCAGCAGTTCTGTGGAAGCTTTCCACCAAGTGGTCCCACTCATTGCCTTTATCGCCCACTGTACCAAGATCTGTCTGTAAGCCAGCTTTTAAATTGCTGTAATACATACACTGTTAATTCCACACAATGCAGTTTTAAAAATGAAAACATAATGTCACTACATCATATGGGAGAAGAAAATCATTGGTATCAGAACAGCTGATTGTATCAATCAGATCTATAACCTTCCCTTTTGGTTGATCCAAAAACATCCCTAGATATGGGATATCCCTAGGCACACTAGATATGAAGCCATGCTGACCATTGATGTTCTTCCTACCCGCCCCTGTCCCATCACAGGGAAAAATAAAAGAGAAACCTGGCCACAGCTGATGTAGCTGGGCAATCTCCTCTTGTTCTGACAATACCACATTCTAACAGATGCTCCTGATACTGCCTTTGTCACAGGTTCTAAACTCCCTTTTCTGTTTACAGCATTGTATAGAATGGATGCATCCTTTTTTTTTTTTTTTTGTTAGGAATAAAATACTTACAGAATATTTTTGTCTTCTCTAAATAACTACATATTATTTTTACCTTATGCCTTCAGTAATAAATCTGTGCCCAAACAAGATTATTAAAACAAAAAATTATTTTTTTTGTAAGAGGCCCTTGAGTTTTGCAAAATAATCAGGAATGTTTTACCAAACTCAGTCTTTTTCACTTTCTTCTAACACTTTACTTTCCAACGGAGGCAAAAAAGATACTGAGGTAACAATGCTCTGAAGTTCTTCAGTGATAAACATAAGGAAAGTAAACACACGATTGCATAAGATGCAATTACACAAAATGAAGAGTGTCCAATTAGGTGAAGGCAAAACACAGAGGCAATACGGGGCATCCCGAACTCCCAGAGCCTCGCTGAAACCACGGCCCAGTGACACAGCTCACCCCCATTTTCAATTCAAAAAACTAAAAGGCAAAACAGTTCCGTTTGCAGTTTTTGTTGTACACGTAAAATGATCTCTCTCTAGCTCTGGATCATATTTTTATCTACAAATGTTCAGCATAAGGAGAACGTGTTCCTCTGAGTAACTATTTTAAAAAAATACTGTTTTACATACCAAAAGTAAAAAGTTGCATCTAATTCAGGGGCATATCTTGCAGCAGGCTTCAAAACCACTACTGAGAGCGTAGTAACTTACCACTCCACAGAAGTCTATCAGCAACAACAAAAAATCCCATAAAGCAAATCTTCCAGAAAGCTGCATAACGTGCTTCCCATTAAACACCCTGAGAACATCTCAAACATTTAACTTAAAGCCCTCACTGGCACTGCCCTCTGCATTTTCAAGCACTCAGAGCTGCAGAGTTCAGGTCAGGCCCAGCATCCTGGACGGCCCTTCCCGGCCTGGCCTGGTGCAGGGCATCGGGGCAGAGCGGTTCCAGCTCTCCTGAGAGCCCCGTGCACTTCACCGAGCCTTCCTTCTCCATTTTCTCGTTTGTTTAACGAGAAAACCATTTCCTCAGCTTTGCACCGCGCATAGTTTTGCTGACGCTCCTTTCAGATAACCAAAATGATGAAGTAAAACATAAAATCTTTTCAACAAATGGTTGTGTCCTTGTGGTAAAGATCTTTCACTTATTAAAAACTACAGGGAGTTTTCATCTCTATCTTAAGTGGCCTGAAACTGTAAAGGCAACACAAGATATCTGAAGCCATGCCAATCACTGTTATGCAATTAAATCAAAATTCATGAAATTAACTGCTTTAATTTTTCCTCAGCAATGACACTGTAAATCAAAATCAGCTAGCGTATTTATTTTTAAGCTATTTAAGTTATCAGGGTTAAAAACAGGTATTACACAGGCTGCCAAACCCGCTGCACTTAGTGTCCTTTCGCACATTTTTCAACTGTTAAAAAACAATTAAAAAAATCAAGCAAGACACGAGCAAAGCATCCTTTCTTACTACAGACCTGAGGGAGAAACCTAATTCACTGCTACTGGTTTCCTTTCGGCATTTTCTAATGAATACAAATATTTAAATAAGCATATTAGAAAAGCAGGAATGAAACATCTCAGCTTGAAGGAAACGCCCTCCTGCCTCTGCACAGAGACGCGCAGACACGAGCAGGGCGTTCAGATCGCGCTGATTAAGAAGGCAGCCAGAAGTCCCTGGGCTGGCAGCTCAGCTGCCGTTCAAGGCTGAATGTAAGGCCTGCTGGGAACGCTACGCCTCCGAAGGAAACCTCCGCACCTCTGCTGCTGCATCGCTGCGGCCCCTGGGGAGGCAAAGGGTGCAGCGGGGAGAGAGATGATCATTTGCTGCGCCTTCACTAAAAGGCAAGCGAGCACAGTGACTTATTAAACAGCCCTCTGGAAAACAGTCAGCAACAAGTAGCTCGCAGGTACGGTCACGAGCCTTCTCGTGCTTTCATAGTAATAAACATCTTAAAACTGAACATCTCATCAAGACATTTCGCTGCCACGTTCCTCCAAAAGCAGCCGATTCTGTCCCGTTGCTGCTAGAAGCACACCTTGATGGCTTGCTGGTTCTACACCAGCCAGCTCAGCTGTGAGCAACTAACTCTAATTAACTATATGTTTACATTACAGGTGTAGAAATAATGTTTAAAAACTGGTGTGGCTACACCTGCACTATATCCTGAATGCTCTCACATGTACTAGGAACTCAATTGTCAAAGTAAGACAGAGGGCATGTTGGTTTTGATATGTAAGGATTGAAGTTATGTTAAAAAAATCCCTCATCAGCAGAAACGCCTTCATTTCAACGCGACAGCTCTGAATGACCAAGGTGAGGTTGTACAATTTATGTATCTCACCTCTGCATCAGAGATGGGACGTGGGCAACCCTAATATACAAATGCATGAGGTAGCTAAAAATAAAGGCACTGATAAATTCATCTGCTGGATTGTACTTCAAAGTATGAGCTGTGTCTGCCTCAACCCAGAAGACACTCTGGAAGAATGCTTACAGAACCAGAACCAGAACGGTGCTTTTCATTATTAAAAATAATAAAAGAATCCCTTGGAGCCTCACAGACCTGCTCCTCCCCACTCCAGGGGAAGAGAAATGGCATGGCACATCTTTTGTTGAAGAACGGTTGAAGAAAAGTTGCAAGTTTTGTAAACAGGAACCAATGGAGGGGTTGTTTTATTTTTTAAACCAAAACTAATGGGTAAAATCCCACAACTACCATCAAAAGTCAAAATCCCCCCAGACCCATTCACAACCTTCTTCCACATACTTACATCCTGAACTCTTTTCTGCCTTTCTCTTTCGCTTCTCAGATTACATCACCAATGCTTATCCTCTCTTCAGGCATTGCACTCCAAGCTCTCTACAACCAACCAAGAAGCTGCCTCCGTAGGCTGACAGCTGCCTGTGCATCTTTAAAAAGCTTTTGTCAATTTAAGCCTGAAAACAAATACAACTACTGCTGTATTTTTGGCGAGTCCCTTTGCATGCCAAATCGTGTCCGCAACATATGTGAATTCACTCTAAGGGAGAGCTCAATGCTGCTCTGCATTTATTTACTTCAAGTCAGAAAACCAAAATATTTCACTGAAAGCACCAATGTCAAGTTGCAGTGCCAGGAACAGTAACTCAGGGGCAGAGAGAGGCAGTTTAACACTTCTGCTTTGCTCGGAGAGTTCAGCTCTTCCCACCATAGCACAGACAAGATGCAAGCTGTGCTTCCCATACCATTATTAAAAAAAGAGTTTATTCTCGGTTCTCACTTTCCTTCTCTCACCTGAGACTTTCTTGAAACAGCACCAACACACAAAACAGTTGAAAATAAAACATTATGTAAAAATGAAAGTCTGTGCATTCTCCCAATCCTGTGCTCTCACGTCTCCACTTACGGACAGCCTGAGCCTACCACGAGCACCTCCAACCAGAGGGAACAAACCAGGTTTTTTTAAGTCATTTTCCTTCCTGCATCGCTTTTCTGTAACAGTTTCAGGAAACTAAATAACATCATTTTGCACACTGAAAAAAAAATTAATTTGCACATGGAAATATTTTAATGGCTTGGTTTCAGACTGCTTCTGAGCACGGCCCAGGAGTCACCCCGCTGCGCATCAGAACGCCCAGCACCCAGCGAGCTGCCACTTCGCCAGGCACAGTGCAGTGCAGGCACCATAAACCACCAGAGCTCTCTGACAACCCATCCTACAGCACAGAAACACACACCAAAGGAGCAGGTTTAAATGTGAAGTATTTGCACATGTCCCCAGTGGAGAGCAGCATCTCTCAGGAACGGTACCGCTGGAAAAACTCAAAACCTGAACACTTTCCTTTCCCATTTTTTCTTCATAGAATAACAAAATATTAATGCTCCTTCACTGAGCTCAAGTTTACTTTTTCATAGAACAGCACTCTTTTTCCCTTTGTAGAAATAAAAGTACTTCCAAAAAAAGGGTTATTTCAAGCACATAAACACAATATTGAAGTCCCTAACGATTAAGGATTCTCGCGTTTTCCCTTAGGTTGTTTAACATCACCAAGTATTACCTCCAACTCCTTTCAAACTGATGGAAGACACATTATTTTACATAAATATTTGCTGTAACTGTTACGAGCTATGTGCAGCGCTCGGCTCTTCATTACAGCACCTGCTCACTGCTGGCCTGGCCTTGCCCTTTGACAAAGCTGAATGACACAGCTGTGCCAGCGGTTAGGACACGACCTAACACAGGCTGACACGTGCAGCTTCCTCCCCTCTCCACCCACACCTTAACTTCACCTTCTATGGCACAGACTTCTATGAAACCCAGCTACTGCTCCTTCAGCTGGACCAGAGGTGTTCACAGTCTGAACGAGCACAGGCACAGGGACAAGCACAGGGACACACAGACACCTCTGGCAGCACGGTGACAGCCCGTCTGTGTCCTGGAACAGAAGCTGAGAAAAAAGTGCTCTCTGACTCAAATCTGCAGAAGCCTCCTGACACACATTGTGATGTAAAAAAATACACACTGAGCCTCCCTCCATTTTTTCAGTGTTACTCAAACACCAGAAAAAAAATATTTTTCTTGCCAACGGGGTAAAATACGATAAAGTCGGTTTGTTTCTTAGCAAAAAACTGACGTGATCATTCTAAAAAACCAGGGTACTGGTACACAAATGTACACGAACTGTAAAAACAGAGCAACAATATCTGTGTATACAAACTAATATTAGCCATTAGGAGGGAGTTTGTTATTTTAAAATACTCAGTTATAAGTTATAAATACCACGCTTTCCTGTCAATCGTAACATTAGCTTCCCCTCTGTAAAATCACACACGCCAGAAGACCAAAGTTAGAAAACAAAACACAGAATGAGACCTCAGAAGTGCAAACCCACTGAGATAGGAATCATTTCGGTCACAAAAGATATTGATAAAGAGCAGTCTTCTTAGCTAATATCACGCACTGGTTTCTGTGAAATAATGGTGGCACTGCCGTTCAGTTTTCAGTGGGCCAGACACATAAAGAAAAGATTTGGAAGCACAAGTGACTACTTATCCTTCCTCGCAAAACTCCTGAATCTAGGCAAGAAAAGAGGAAAAAAAGTTCCAGAACTTTAAGAGTTGACTTGGTTTACTTAATTTCCCTACTAAGAGAAAGCAAATTTTCAAAGTACATGAAGAAAGCAAATGTATTTGTCATCCAAGCCTTGAAAATCAAGCCACCCAGTTCTGCTTCTGCCATTACCATCGGCAGATTTCACAAACACACAAACTTTTATTCAGCACTTCAAAACATCCTTTTATCAAATAAGGCCATCATTATACAACATCATTTGGGAAACTAAGGCTGAGAACAGTTATTTGAAGTTCCCTATAACCTCATGACTTCTTGAATTGTAAATACTATCCAAACTTACTAATCAGAAAAGCACATTCCCCGTATTCATCAATCTTTGTAGTGGATTTCGTAAGTCTCGTTTCAGCAATTTATTTCTATCTAAATATGTCTGCTTGTCCCAGTTTTTCCCATGACACTTCCACACTGCCCGCTGCCCTTGCTGATTTCCCACTTTCTCAAATCACGCATGATACTGACCCTCTATCTTTAGAGTCTGTCAGCCAAACCCACAGTGATCACAGAGGGGAAAGATGACTAAAAAAAAAAGTCAGTGAAAGGCCATCGTCTTAGATGGCCTGGCCACAGATAACACAGAAAAAAATGATTTTTTTCCCTTCTTCAACTTGAACTATCCATTTACACCAATTCCTCTGGTATGCTCCTTACTCCTCCCACCTTCCCTACTCCACGTCCATCTGGATTGGCATCTGAACTTCTGCACACTCCCAAAGAAAAGATTTTAGCTCCACCTTCTCGGGGGACACTGACAAAATGCAGTACACAGCAACACAGACCTACTCCTCTGGAACAGCCTCATGAAAAGACAGCTGAAGTGCTGAGGAGGGAGGGAAGGAAAGGAAGCAAAGTCACAGGCTTCCTGCTATTACAGGCCAAATTTAAACCCCTTCTACATCACAAGGGGCCCTGTTGTTGGCACCAACGCAAAGAGTAGAAGATTTGGTTGCTACCGCGTCTTCAGCACACTTCGAGGCAGCCCTTCCACGCTGCAGATTAGCCACGCTGGAAGAACAACACGGGAAAGCACACCCCTGTTATTTATGAAATTGCTGGAGGAATGCGTCAGTCAACACAAGACCAGCTCGAGAACTCTGCGAGCGCTGGCAGTGGGCGAAGCCCTTCCAAACCCCTCCAGAACAACGCGTGCTGCAGGCCAGCCCCGGCTGCCCCACTCTGCTCACCAGTGCCACAGGGCTGCTGCCGCACCGTGCCGCCCTCCCAGCAGGAACACAAGCGTTTCTGCCTCTAACTCAATTACACGTTATAAAAGGAACACTGATTTTTTTTTTTTTAAACAGCCTTTACTGTAGTTAACTTAGCTAGAACTTTAACCACCTTCAAACTCACCTTAGCATTGTTAACTGTTAAGGACTTTAATTATGTGGAACACCTGATTCCATAGAGTTCCTCAGATAACTAATTAGCTGAAATGATCAAGGATTGGAATCCCAAAGGAAATTCTTCTGGTTTTGTAGAGCTACGTAGGTTTCAGCTTGCTCAATGCTACAGTTCTACATGAGGCCAACTCACATGGATGTGTAGGACAACCATCCCTTCATCTGTGTACAAGCAGAATCTTAGAAACAAAACCAGCAAGAAGTCCCCACATACTCTGAAGGAAGCTAGTGCATTTAGCACTGCATACACTGTGTAGTCACCAGAAATTAAAGATTTTGAGTGACACTGAAGCAAAACTTTTCATTTCCTTGTTTCTGCAGCACATCAGACATCCTTCACAACAGCTATCCTCCTTCTGCTTCAAAGATCAATTACCACAGGGCAACCAAATCAAAGGCAAACAGTTTGAGATAGGGCTTTAAACAAGATTTCTTTCAAGCCACATGAGTAAGCTGCATCAACAGAAATAACTCAAACCTACATTCATGTACTAGGTACACAGACACTAAACTTGATGACCATCTTCATCTCCAGCACACGAGTCTCCACAACCTCTCTGCTGTTCTGCACCACACCAAGCACGGTGCTGTATGCAAACATGTCTGTACTCTAGAACCACTGATAAGAACACTAGAAGTCATGCTTTACTTTTCTTGCCCTTCCAAAAAACCTCAATGCTCTCTTTCCCTCTTATTAGCTAGATTCTGCATCATTTTTCCATGATATAAGTAGGTCAGAAAGGGAACGTATCAGGCAAAAAAAAAAAAAAAACCAGATAGCAGGGAAAGCAGGACAACATAGGGAGCCATCAGTTACTTTGAAGAAAAATGCAAGTCATTTGAGGACTAACATGTAACTTTCAAGAACTTCAAAACACTGAAAAGCAGCCTTCTTCTCACAAGAGTATGTTGTGATCTACTGTTTGGTTTTAGTAACGAGTATCTAAAACTAGATGCATTACAACTTCTTTCTTGCATATTTTCTATACACTAATTTTTGATTTCATTTTTATGTACCTGAATGTTCCAACACACAGCACCCACAAGAAGACACCAAGTACTGCAAGACGAGGCACCCCAGGCAGACAGCCCGTGGCTCCGGAGCTGCACGCAGCTCCCAGCAGCCCAGGCCTGGCTCCCACACCGGGGTATGCGAGTGATTGGCAGCAGGGCTGTGCTGGCGTTGGGGCTGCAAGGTAATCCAAGTCCCTTGCTACGAGAAGACAGAAGCCAGCAGAAGCTGCTGAGGCCAAATTTGCCATGTTGCCCTGGAATCCAGCTGCACGTTCAGCTCAGCCTGAGCCTACAACACAGAAGTGAGATACCTGAGGAAGGCAGTGCTGCTGCCAATCGCAGAGCGTCCCAGCCCCTCCCCAGCTCTGCAGGCTTTGTGTAACGGGGCCCTGAGATCCCAATCTCGCACAGATTTTGGTACACAGCTCGCAGGGTTGGGGAGGTTATCCACCAGTGCAATACACCACTCATTACACACCAGCATCACCTCTGAAACAGCATCTGTATGCTTCGAAAACTTAGAAGAACTTTGTTGGTTACATGGATTGCTAACTGTAAAGGTGCTGAGGATGCTGGACTTCCACTTTTAATGATGAACATTTTACTTAGCATCAAAGTTTGGAAGCTGCTACATCAAAGCCAACTCATGCAAATCTGTTAAGTCACGCAAGTCTTTTAAGAGGTTTTTACTAAAAAGAGCAGCCAAAAACTGAAGACTACTCAGCAGAAACAGGATGTAGGACCAGGCGCTTATGAAAGTTGTCTTGGATAAAGAAAATATTCCCTATAAAGAGGAGCTAAAACCACAAAGCACAGAAAGCAGTTTGTTATGAATCAGCCTGAAGTTTCTTCCAAGAGACTGTGTACCTTTTCCTGAAGTAGCGTTTAGGGATTAGGAGAAAGTATTGTCAAGGCTCCTTAGCTAAACATTTAGCTCAGACGTTCTTATTAAAGAATTAACTACTGAAAGACAAGTGAAAGCTTAATCTTCTCACTAAGATAGGATGCACAACATAAACTGCCTACAAGGGAGAAGATGCTAATGCAAAAATATCATTTGAAAACAAAAAGACAGAAACAGTAAAATTATCTAAAAAAGTTACACAAAAAGAACAAGTTATGAAATTCCAACACCTTAATTCAATTAGAATTAATGCAGCAGGTTTTGGTACATACACGTGCATCAAACCTTGCAACATAAACTAGCAGGCAGAAAACCTCTTCCAACTCCCTCCCAAGGTGGATGAAAAGTTAACAAACAAATCTTTCTCAGACAAGTAATAGATTTCCATTTTTCTTATCTTAAAATGTCAGTCCCTTCCTCATGATGATCAAAGAACTGAATAGATTTCAAGCGCAAAAAGAAAATCTTTTATAAACATGATTTATCACAAACGTCTGGACAAGCAAACACAACAGAAGAGAACAAAACCAGACCTGTTACCCTAGAAATTCATATTACAATCTTATTTCACAAAGATACAGAAACAAAAGCCCTACTTGCTCTAAACAAGGGACACGGCATTCATTTTGTACACTAACAGAAGGTATGTTTGCAGCAGTATGAATCCATGTGTTACAGCTGAGGTAAATTAGTGTCAGCCATGTTGTGAAAGGAACTGCAGTTAAGAAAATAAAAATCAAAAAAATCAAAACACAAAACTTGAAGCCTTGATACAAACCATTTTACGCCATTAGCTCTTATTATTGGTGCTTGACTTTATCAAGTTCGCATCTATTAAACTCATCTAAAAATACACATCCAGATTCTAGAGATCATGAAACGCTAGCAAGAAGAAAATACACCAAGATATAAACCAAAACCAACTGCTGTGTGGTACGCAGACATAAGGTAAAGTGAAAGAACAAATGCACTTACTCAGCATTAAATCCGTTCACGTGCAAGATCCTCATCTGTTTGACTATTGTGCTTTTACCGGATTCACCAGCACCTAGAAAATGAAAGTAAGTCGAGTTCAGAAGGAAGCATGAGTGATAAGGGACATCATTTTTTCTTCAGGTTAAAATCAAGAAAGTTGGTTTTCTCCGTGCAAGAGCGAAAAGTGAAAGAAAAAGAAATAATTGCCACTGGAAACTTCAGTTGTAGCTAAAAATAAATGCCCAGCTCAAGTCATGTGTCAGATCTGAATCTTGGATCATTTCACTGCCCATTTTTCCAGTGTCAATGTTAAAAGCAGACTGCAGGGTCTGAAAGCAAAAAGGACAGCTTCAACATTTTACAGAGGACAAGCCAGGGAGCGTCAGAACCTGCCTGCCTCGTCACCACTACCTGGTGAAGGGAAAGTGATTGAAGTCCGTATTAAACAGAAGCATTTTCCTTAGATGCTTACAACACTTTGTTTGACTGTAGTTATCACCACCCTATCAAGAGACTGTAACTTAAATCACAAGAAATGAGATACATGGATATTCACATCTGAAAAAGAAAGGCATCCCCGTTAAGCCTCCACCCACAGAGCTACAGATCTCCTCCAACCCGTGCCGTGGGAGCAGCCTCCCACCCTCTCTACGTGCTCCAGATCAGTCACACACCCAACGAGATGCTCAGGCCACCTCCCCTGGCTGCATGCTCCAAACAGCCCCCACAGCTCTCCTCTGAATTCCCTCATATACCTGAAGAACAAAAAAAAAAAAAAAAAAA
>WBMW01005037.1:140382-189119 GCA_013396635.1 Penelope pileata | reverse complement strand
GAACCGGGCCCGGGGGCGCCGCGGGGCCGCGCCGGGCGGGGGTCGGGGCCGGGGCTCGGGGCTGAGCCCGGCGCTGTGCGACCTCCGGGATCCGTCTGGGATCAGAGCGGCCCCGAGCGCATCAGCAGGGGTTGGGGGTTGAAGTCGTAGCGTTTGGAATCGATTTTAATGGGGTGGTGCCCGGGGGTGCTTTATACTGCTCTTCAACGGGATTCTTAGTGCAGACCTCCCTGCGCTGCGTGTTTATTTGTGTGCCCGTGTATTACATGTTTTCTCTGTTGCTGAACTTTGGAACGCTTGCCCAGCGCCCTGCAGAACCACCCTGCAGGCAGTGGCACGTGGATTGTTTTCCCCCATTTGGGTGCTTCTGGGCCCTGGGGCGCTCACCGTGCCCCCCCCCACCCAGGGCTGCCCCAGGGACACGCGAGCTGTGGTATGTGGGGTGAGCCTGGGGGCACAACTGCTCCCACCCGCAGTGCCACTGGCTGCCCACCTCCATTGCACTTTCTAAAATAGTTCTGGACACTTCATCGTATACCTTACACAGTCATTTTCAAGCAGCAGCTGATCAGCTGTGCTTGGAAACCATAGTGCTCTTCTCTTCCCAGTGCCCTGAAACACGCAGATGTTGTTCCCCTGCATCCCTGAGATCAGTGAAATGTCCTTTACATAACTTTTTTATCCCCACTTGCAACATCCAGTTCTCCCCACCACTCTTCCCACGAACACACCTCCTTACGTCACCTGGTTACTATATTTAGAGCCACCTACAGTAAAATAATTATGTGAAGAGAGCAAACAAGCAGGAGGTCACGCTCAGTGTCAGCAGATGCAGCTGTGCAGGTGCCCCCAGGAAGGGGGGGAGGGGAGAGGCAGGGGAAACAGAGCTCCACAGCCACCCCTCAGCCTTGGAGGATTTGTGGGACTTTCCCTACAACTCTAACTGCTACAGCTCTGGGGTACGCAGAGCATAAGAGGTTTGGAGCCTCTGATGGGCTTCTTCGGGTGTTTTACACCAAGGCCATTTTCAAAGGTGTTAGAGAAACTGGCTCAGCAGTGCTCCAGTGAACCTGAAACCAAGATTATAATTCCTTGTATCTTTTACAGTTGTTATCTACTTGTACTGTTTCCATGTACTATTTATTAATAAAATATATTTTAACTGTGGCACTTACAAGATAGAAAAGAATCAATACTGCAGAATTCAGACTGACGATTATCAAACCTCCCCACTTCTTCACGGCAGCAGGTATGAGCAGAATGCAGAGCTGCCAGCATCTGCCACCTGCCCCAGCCTCTGGGCTGTGCTCCCCGGGTGAAAGGGGGAAGGGAGCAGCTCTCAGGCTTCCAACAGTTCACAAAGGAATCCACAAACAAGATAAACGTTATTGCTGGAGGTGCACAAAAGGCTAAAACCTTCATGAGCGGTGAGCAGAGCCAGTGGAGGGGAAGGGGAGCAGTAAATAGACCAAAGCATCACCAACCGAATGAGCCCCTGTGTATGTGTCCTGAGCAGGGGCCTGGGTCTGCCCAGTGGGGCCCTAACAGCCGCCGGGCACCGCTGCGGCCCCGCACTGCTCCTGGTACACCCGAACCTGCACGGTGTTGGGCAGAGCAGAGCACGAGATAGCAGAACAGGGAAGACACGCTCAGCTAATCCACAAAACTCCCATTTGCGTATGATGGATGAAGAATCACATCACTGTATTTCAAATGTTATTAAAGTGTGAAAGGGCTTTAAGCTGTAAAAGCCAACCAAAACCCCCCTCCCGAACAGTTACACCTATCAATAGTTAGAGTCCTTTTTTTGTCTTTCTGAAATATATGACACAAGACATAAGGCACCGACGCATCCTTCAAAGACCCACTGAATTACCATGCTTTTTCTGATGCAGTACTAATTAAGAAAGCACCATCTGAATAGCAAGCACACTAATTGTTCTCATACTTCTTGCTTGTTTAAATAACATAATGCTGCTGATGTGTCTTTAGAGTAAAGCACGATCCCTGCTGGAACAGTTGCATTTGCTTCCACCTTGTAAACAGCCATGGACGTCCGTTCACAAGAGCACTGCCATCAGAAGGGTCAGTGCACACAGAACCCGACCCCTACCCCATGGCAGAGCTCACGCTCACTTCTCCAGGACCTGCAGTCTTGGGAACAGCTGAATGCAAAGAAATCCCTGTATGTATGAGCACAGTGCTCAAATGATGAAAATCTAACTATCTGAGGGTTGGCAGCATTCAAGAGTGTGCTAAAGGACACTGCTGCATGTCAGGCAGAAATATTTTCCAAAAATGCAAGATAACGTGAGTGTGGAAGTGGGTGAAAGAGACATTAGAAGACGTAAGGTTACTGGCTCAGGCTGCGCTATTTAAATGAATGGGAGTTCAGACTCTACAGCCATACAACTGTGAGCACTGCACACTTACAGATGAAATCCAGGTTCACTGACAGTCCTTTGGGGTCCAAATGTAACAGCCAGCAGCCTCACATGCTGCTGCAGGTTTTTTGCAGTCCAAAGGAAATGCAAAGGCTCCAAGACACCAACGTTGTCTGGTTTAAGGGTTTCACAAAAAGAACAGGGAGTTTGGTTGTGTGAAGCAATGTTCTGTTGTTTCACTTCTCAAGACAGAAAAGTTCTCATAGGGAATATTCAGCACAGCAGAATAACCTGAATTGAGCAACATCCCACTGGAATATTGTGGAGGATGTGCACCGCGAGGTTTCATACCTCTGTAACCCACTTCATTCTCTTTGGCAACTTTATTTAATTTTTAGCCCAGCTGGCCTAACTAGAAGTTAGATGAAAATCCTCAGTTTTTTTAATTTTCTTAATTATTTCGGAAAGAGGAATTTCCCTGCAATTCATTCCTGCATTCTGTCTCCACAGCCGTCACCTCCAGAACTGTTCTCTGGTGGCAGAGACTGAGAGAGGATTTGTAACAGGAGCCTGATCTTGTAAATGAGGTTCCTCTTTTGGCTTGGGCAGTCCCAGCTATGGAGTGCATGAAGTATGCAGACTTCACTCTTCCTAGCTAGGACAGCTGTATTAGTTTGATTTACAAATGGTCAGAAAAATGTAGATACAATGTAAAAGTAGACTATCAATGAGAGAACAAGTGAGAGAAAAGGACATCACCCCTTAGGCTTCTCCCCATGCTGCACACATTAATGTCTGTACTTTAAAGATGTACATATAATGCCTTTGGGTATAATAAAGATACTACCTTTTTTCTACTTTAATAAATACATTTATTTTATATTTGACAGACCACTGTCAATACAATACAGCCATTTCAATGCATTCCACTGCGCAGCACGAGGACATGGACACCCGTGCATGTGAGAGGAAATTCACCAACTCCAGCTGGACAATGTACATGCAGCAGTTCTTGGAGTTATTTGTAAGTTTAGATTTTGATACTGTCAGAAAAAAAATGCTTTTGACACATGCACTTTGTGCCTTTCCATTCTTTGTTTTATTTTCTCAACTAAATGGATAACACTTTCTGCTTCCATTTCCACCTTACAGCACAGATGCCTCCTAAACCCTCCAGGGTGACAAATACCCTTATTTACCACTGCAAACAATCCACTTTTGTTAGCAAGTTGGAAGTACTGAGCACTTTGGATGCCCCAGCCTACAGAAAAGAGGAGCAGCTGATTGCTCTTCACACTGGACGGCTGCACAGCTCCTTACGGGACCGCGCTGCCCGCAGCCAACACGACCTCACCAACTTCTGGCTGTGAGCTGCGGGGGGGGAGTTGTGACCAAACCAGTGTGCTCACTTGGAAGGGAAGATACAGACTACATCACGCTTGAGCATCCCTTAGCAACCAGAGTCAAATGGCACTGCAGCTCTGGGGAGGCTCTCAGCCCTCCCTGCTACTGGAACAGCGCCTATTGCAGTTCCCACTACAGCAGAGAGGATAAAATTTCTAGCTAAACAAGTAAAAGTGATGGTGGTGATCTAACCATACAATTTCCTTTGTTTCTGTTTATAGGAAATAGCTTATTTTCAGCAAGGCTTTCTACTGGAAGGATACAGAGCCCAGTTAATCTGGGGAACACGACACAAATGGTTCTTACAGCATCACTTCCCTCTCTGATTTACTTTAGGCTCTTTCCACTTGAAAATTCAGATTGTAAAGTTTGTAACCTCCCTCTCTGTGACATCAAGATGTGCCTACAAAGAGCCAGGTGCGTGTGAAAAAAAGAAAAAATACTCTCCAATGTAAAGCTGTCAGGAGGGGGATCAATGTACAGCAAACTGTGCAGCAATTCACGACTGGTCTGAAAATGCAGCCAGAGCCATGCACCGAGAGCTCACACCCGTGGGCCTGCTCCCCTCCCAGGAGTCTGGGGCAGAGCTGCTGATCCCACCAAGGTGGAGGCTCAAGAGGAAGATGGTTCCATCTATTTTTCACTGAGCATCTGCAACCCTGTAATTCTCCACAACTGACCACGTGCTGTAGCAGAATAATATTGCTTTTTTACTTAATCTATCTGTTCCTCTCCATTGTGGGATTCATTTGAAATTCATTATCTTTGCATATTTTTGCATGCCCCTGTAAGAAATTAAGATTTTAGAGTGTGGGGTATTTGTTTGTTTCTTAGGGTTTAGGTTTGTTTTGTTTGTTTGGCTTTGCTTTTTTCTTTTTGTCTGCTAAGGTTTTCAAGGGATATAAAGTATTGGGAAAAAAAATGAGTGAATTTATATTAGAAAGGTGCTGAAAAGGTTCCCCCTCTGCAAAGCACCTTTGAGGATTACATCTTTTGCAGAAATAAGAAATAGTTTTGGTTTTTTCAAGCAGCCTCCACCTCTCGAGGCATTGTTCTGCTGTCCTCCAAACCCACAGCGCCGTGGCTGGGCAGCCCTAACAGACTTCTTTCTCCTAAAAGTAGGGATTATCTCTGGGACAGATGGACTCTTTCAGTTAAAGGACATTTTTTAGTAGCACTCGCTGTATATTGATACTTCTCTGCTCTACAGTTTTAGCTTCAGTAAAGCAGAGCTGTGGATTTCACCCTGGCCACAGCAGTGACTGCTGCTTGAGTGTCAGACCTGCTGATCTGAAAGCATTTAATCCCCAATAAACATAGTCTTTTTGTTAGTTTTATATGGGCATTAATTAAGGCTCCGGTTTAGGCATGGATCCATTTTTTTCCACACATCTGAAGACCAGAAGTGGCCCCTGGTGATGAAGGCGGCCTGCAGCTCACACTTTCCTTAGAAGGAGGCATCCTCCTCCAGCTATCAGCCCACAAAATCCTTTGGACTCTGGGAAGAACAAAACTTGGTGATAAAAAGGGAGACAGTTTCAAAGTCTCCAAATTACCCTTTGACCTGCTGAACAAGGAACCCTTGAGTAATCCCAAGCCCGTTTAAAGGAGAAACAAACAAATTAAAGCCGAACAATAATCTAAAAAGGAAAAACAAAGATTGGAGTTGGAGCAAGAATCCAATGTGCTTTTCTTTTAGTTGTTTCTTCTACAGTGACCAGAACAAAAATCACTTTAAAAAGTATTAAAAGGTAAACAAGGTAGGAAATTAAGCCGTTATCAATCAAAGCCAGGGAGGGCAAACCTGGGTCATGAGGCAGAACGACAAGTTTGTCTGTCTTATGGGAGAGAGCGAGCCTATCTGAGCACCATGAAACCAGCATTGTCAGGAAGAAATTCATGCACCACTAATGTATTCAATAAAGAACAAACACAAAACATTTAAGTACAGATACTCCAAAACAAACAGAATGAAAACAAGATACTTCCCTCTCTGGCAAAGAAGAAGAATGTTTCCATACAGAAATTCTAAACTTGAGAGGGGTTTTTGTTTTGTTTTTAAATAAAAACAAGCCCAAAGTCTACTAATAGAATTAACCGAGACCTTCCTTTAAACCAGAGAAAAAAAATCTTGCCTCCCTTCTTTCACTTCGAAGCTTTTTCTCAGAAACGTTAAAAGAGAATTTAAGGAACTCATGGGATTATGGAAATAAAACACTGAGTAATAGCTTTTCAGCTACGAGCTTTCCTTATTTTCTTACAGTTTTTTTCACAGTATTCCTTCTCACTACTCACGCATTCTGCACCGTACTTTATAAAAAAAACCAAACAACTCTTATGTAACAAAAGCACAAGCACATCCTAGCTCTCCGCATGACACATATGGAATGCTGATTACAAAAAAAAAAAAAAAAAATTGGAACATCTCATTTCTGAGATTCAGTTTCAATATTTGTCAACATCTGCACCAGACCTACCCCTGACTGCTAACCCCTTTAGTAAAGAATTATTCTGTTTTAATTCTTGCTGTGCTTAGGTCACAAAGCCCATGGAGGCAGCAGTAGTAGAGGCCGATGTTTTCTATGTGCCAGGTTACAGCCAGCTCCTGCGAGGCAGGGAGAAGCCCCGGGGCTCTCCCTCAGCCCCAGGTGAGCAGGGCAGGCAGCTCCCGGCTCCCAGCGGTGCCCAGCAGCCCGCAGAGCTCCGGGTGCCCGCGCCTGACACCGCGCTCTCATTTTATGGAGCGTAACAGGAAGGGGAATGAGAGGATTGTTAAAATAGTTTTTAAGTTGTCACACAGGTTTTAATGTGCTGTAAACATTCCTCTTCTCCTTTTACTTTTTTTTTTTTAAAATAGAACGACGTTCAGGTTTTCACACTCAAAATGACTTCACGTTCCAGTGCTAGCAAACCACAGCACTCTCAGTACCAGGAGCCATTAACAGAGATGGTCTGCAGGAATAACAGAACTGTGATTTTGCTCCTCCTTCCCTGCACTGCTGAGGGCCTGAAAGCATTCCCTTTCAAAAAGGGTATTTTCCCCCATCTTTTTCTTTTCATAGAAAACTTTTAAGCTTAGATTCTAAAATTACACACAGATCACAGTTATACAATTACAGAATAGGGGTCTTTTGTACCCTACTTTTCCTGGAAGAATCTGGCTGTCTGGCAAACTAACGGCATCATTACTTCTTAAGTGCCTTGATGTTAAATTAGGGTGCCCCACGTACCCTAGGGCGGTTGCAGAATTAGACCCTTTTCCAGCGTTCTCACTAAGTCTTTCTGGTGGTTTTGTCTTAGATTTTAGTAATCCATATAACACAAGCAACTGTCTGACAGCCCTTAGGTGTGCGAGGGGAGTTCCTTGTTGCTGCCTCTCAGGCACCAGCCAGGGCTGAGGGAAGCTGGCAGCACTCCGGGCTCTGCACCCAGCCCCAGCCCCAGTCCCAACTCATGTCCTTCTGCCACGCTAAAAGCAGAGTGCAGCACTCTGCTCACTTATGGACCCAGCACAGGGCACGTCCTCAGCATCCCTCCTGGTCAAACACAATGTCTGTAACCCTGCCCGCAGGCCTGTTTGAATGCTCACAGCAGCCAACAACAATGTCCAGAGGAAAGAGGTGAGCTGGGGGACTAAGCAGCAGGACAAGATCCAGGAGAGCTCATCTCACGAAGGCCATTCGATCCAGCACAGCCACCAATCCGCGCGTGACCCCGAACGAGCCACTTCCCCCTCCTGTGCCTCTTTTCCCAACCATCTTTTATCTGCCTTTGTCACATAGGTTGTAAGCTGTTTGCTTCCGACATGTCTGCACAGAATCGAAAACCAAGGGGCCCTGGTCTCACTTGTGACCTTTAAGCCCTTCAGTTACACATTTCATCATACAAAACTTATTTGGAAAGGAAGCAATTTTAACAGACTGCCTTCTTTTTATTAACACCTATTTTAGCTCAGACAGTCTCAGGAACATTAAATGAAAAAACGGTCCCTCTCAAAGCACTGCTTTTCTTAAAGGAAAACACTGAGAGAGCTGCTGGTATCCTTCAGAGCCCTTCTCCCACAGGCCCTGCAGCAAAATCGGGGGAAGCCAGAATCAGCATGCTTGCTACAAAGTATCAGACAAAGATACTTTTTATTTTAAAACTTTAAAAAAAAAAAAAAAGCCTGCACACTTCTCAATCTTCCTTTGTATGCCATAAAGTACCAAACGGGGCAGAAACTCAGCAGCGTGCTCTTCTGCAGGTCACCTCCAGGTTTGCTTTATGCTCTTTGGTGTTACAATAACGAAGTTGTTTTTCCATCGCCGCTGCACGCTTTCTTGTCTAGGAGTGACCTATCTGCTTCTGAAGCAAGCAGCTCTTCACAGCTTCGTAAACAGAGCGCACGGCTGAGCCCCGCTCCTGGGAGCGAGCAGCACGCTGCGGCCCCCAGCCTGAGGGGACACGGGGTGCTGATCCCCAGGCCAAAGAGATGCGGGGAGCCAGCCCCCAGCTCTGCGAGCCCAGCCTGTACCCCACATGAACACCCCCAGCCTCGCCCAGCGTCAGCAGCTCTCAGATGGACGCTCACCCCATCCTCAAAACAACCCTCAGAACAACCTGCCATGGGGCAGGGAACCCGATGGCTTTGCAGCACTGCTGTCCCATATCGAGGCCCCAGTGGCTGCACCAGCTGTGCCCCAAAGCCCTTTGCTGCGGGATGGGGCAGAGCCGTGCTGCGGCCTGCTCACCCCGGCCTGCGCACGGGCAGAGCGAGGCCTGGCCCCCGGCACCGCCAGCGCCCTCCCACACGGCTGAGCTTCACACCCTATATATAAAACACACAGCCAGACATTTATCCTGAAAAATTCTGTGAACTGGTGTTACTGAGGGATATACTAACTCCATACATGTGAGTGTTAAGAAAGATTTTGTCCAAGGAACTACTTCCAGAGGAAGTGTTGGGCAGCCACATTATTTGTTTTGTTTAAAATGATTTCGGTCTCGATAATGTCTCTTTATCAAAACTACACATGTGCTGAGCATGCACAGTGCTGAGTGTCGTGAGGCATACAGGAAAGGGTGGATTTAATTTATTTCTTTATTATGAATATAGTGGTGCTGTAAGGAGAATCCTGGCTGAGAGCATGAAATAAAGCCACATTTTCTGAAGATATTTTGGGGCCTGAAGTTCCTCTGCTGCCTTTCCAAATCCAGTCTTAAACTCTGTATTCCTAATCCTCTGTTCTGTCTGGACCATTTCATGAATGGACATGTGTATTATCATGGAGCCGAGCAGTACCTCACAATGTTCCTCATTAATATTCATTTGAAAGAAAAATGAAGTTTAAGCTTCCTGTTTTTGCTTTCCTTGAGTAAGGAACCGAGTGAGGGAGTTCATGCATTCACAATCCCGACAGGCAAAAGGGACAAAGGAAATCATGACACTGGAAAATATACCCCCATCAAAATGATAACTTCGTTTTATGTTGTGAACATCATTTTGGCTCTAGGGTTGGTTTGCATTTATGATATATCATACCCTCCATGGTGGATTAAAGCATTAAATTTGCTGGAGAGACTCAGTATCCAGTTGAGTGACTATGGCCACAAAGTGGAAACAGAACCACCATGATCAACCAGCACAGACCATCTCCTAGCTTTCAGCCTAGAAGTAAGAATTTTTCCCCATCCTAAAAGCTGCCTTAGAGGGGAGGGGAAAAAAAAAAAAGAAAGAAAAAAATGGCTAGAAATAAAGGGGCTTCAGACTCTCTGGAACTGCATCAGCCCACACTGGACAAACCAAGCAGAGGGAAGGCACAGCAATGCTGACTCAGTCTAAAACACAAGCTACAAGATCAAACATTGCAGTAAAGACATGCAAGAATGCTATCTTTTCAGAAAGCTGTATATGCTGAAATCTATTTAAGAATAAAGTGACAAAGGCTAAAAAATTCCTTGCCGAAGCCTTGCTTGCCTGGGATGAACAAAGAAACTCCCTTTACCATCAAACTGAAACTAAGGAATTACTATACTATGAAATGAAGAATGGCAAGTGTTGAAGCAGTGCTTTTCACTATCTAAGAGAGTGGACTGTGGGATCTCACTGCCCAAGAGTGTCTTTCTATAGAAGCATCAATGAGAAATCTGCAAGGAGCAGCAAATGACTCAGTGAGAGGTGGTAGAAGTACACATATTCCCTGGCTGGATCCCAACATACCAAACTGGTCTGCATGCAAACAGGAAGATGGGGCAAGACGTGACAGTAATAATTTACCACGACTTGAGACCTCCTGCCCTAGTAATAATTATGTAATTGTTACAGTCTCTTAATACCTGAGTAAGAAATCTTTTTATTGCATCAAGTTCTCATGCCTGGACAGATACGCATCACACATGAATCATTACTGACTAGGCTTTGAAGACCCGAGCTGAAGAGCACTCCATCATGTAAGCCACATATCTGGGTACATCAACACTTATGGTCCAATTTTCTGGAGACAGTTCTTTAGGTACATCACCCTAGGGTACACTGGCTGTGAGAAACTCTGGTTTTCCAGTAGCATCCTTAAAGGATTACGAAAGAAAGCAATATAGACTTTGCAAAGGAACATCTTAATCATGAACAACAAAGTCTTTAAAAAAAAAAAAAAAAAGGAGAAATAAAAAATGCTACCTCTCCCCGAAAAACAATGACAAAAAGCAAGCAAAACCATATAAGGAAGGGAAGAAAAAGGAAAAGAAAAAAAACCAAACAGGTTTGAATTCACTTCTTGTCCTGACGTTACCTTTCCTAGGAGCCACAACTCTGCCTGTGCCCTCTCTAGAACATTTTGCTTCCTTGTGAGAGAGCGTCTCTCCCCTACATGATTTGAATGCCTCTTCTGCACCTTTGCTTTGGTATCAATGGTTTTTTGTTTTGTTCCTTTCCCAAACTGCTAATCAAGTTCTCTGCAAAATGGTCTCTGTCTCACAAAATTCTGTTGCTCAGTTTTGTTGATGGATCCCAGCTTTCTCATTTGTCCTCTTGGAGGTGCTCCTCTCCCTGGCGAGGACATAGGGCATCTCGCACAGGGGCCTACATTTTAATTCAGCACAGAGGTTACAGCACAGGATGAAGGATTCAGTGAAGGTTAAGGTGTTCTCAAAAACTGTGTTCTCTAAACCACACTTTGACTCACATATGCCCCCAAACAACCATACATTAGCAATTATAATGATCTTTAATTAAAAAAAAAAAGAAATATGTTACTGTTCTTACAGATAAGGATCTATAGAAATAGTTGTATAGGTGCCATGAAAGTCTATTTTTCAAACTACATTTCAGTGAGGGAATATTTAACTACCCTACCTACATTGCTTGAATACTACTCCACAATGAACCTCTTTGAAGTTTTCTTATTAAAAAAGCTTTAAAAATTAAGCAGTTTGAATTATTTTTCTATGAACCATGTAATCTTCTTAAGTAGTAAAAAGTTAACTTTAGCTCAAGTCATTCCACTTGGAAAAATATGATAAAAAAGCAGTAGATTCATGTGTCTTGCCTGCATTTTCTCTAAACATCTAACCCCAATTGTTAAAATTTTTCATGGTAAAGCTTTCTGCGTGTTTATAGCCAGCAGAATCTGGCTTTTATACTGGAAAGTCTGTTATGTAAATGTCGGTCTCGTTTATATCCTCCGTTATAACAAAGTCATTAATGCAGCTGATTCCTAAGAATCTTTATATTCTAGCAACTGGTCTTAACTCTGGCACTGCACAACAAACACGCCTAACACACAGCACAAGAAAATCTTACCTTGGAGATGCTACATTTTTTAAAACCAGAGGTAGAGGCTAAATTTACACATCATTCTTGATATAAGTATCAATTGTCAGAGCGCTTGGTTTTATTTCCAGAGAGCCACAATCACCTAACTACATTTTTTAGTTGCATGCAAGTGATTTTGTATAGCACAGTTATCAAATGGTTGGTACAGACGGACAGAAGAAATGATGTTGGCTTGCGGCTTGGATGCTAAGGTCATATAAGACTGGAATTTGGGTTTAGATTCCACAGCACTGAAATTGCTCTTCAGAGATTCCATCTCTGTTGAAACCAGACCCAGAAAAATCTCCTCTTCTGGTTTTTAATCCTACTCAAACCCAAATATTGGAAACAGGTTTAAGATCTATGAACTAGCAGATCTGGCCCCTTGCCACGTGCTGTATTAAGATGCCATATTTAGCTTCTCACTCCCTAATACTCAGGCATTCAATCTGTTACCTCCAGCCCTTTCACCCACACCCAGTATGCTGCTAACCAACATGGCTTTGCCCCTTTTCTTTCTTTTTTTCTTTCTTTCTTCCATTTCTGTTAGCTGTTTTACATACAATTAATGTGGCTAGCCCATAGCACTGGGAAAAGCGACTGTTAACTTGTGCTCCCTCTACTGTCTGATTTGCTTTGCAGCAATACAGCAATAGTGCAAAGAAATTGCAATTTCTTGATGGCAGGAACGTCTATTATTTACTCCAGTGTCAAAAGTTGCTCTATTACATTTATGAAAACGTAAGCTTATAAAATTAAGTTCCAAAACTTATAGACCTTCAGCTAGTATGTCACCTATATAGAATTCCGTACTACAGACGTTGTCCTTATCCTGCAACTCTCCACTCTGAAATGAGGGAGTCACATGAAGCAGCTATGGTAGCTAGGATAAAATACTTTAGAACTGTCAAGCAACCAAAACACCCAAACAAACAATATAAGTTGCAATTTCATCCCTCCTTTAAAAGGTCAGGCCCTTTAAATTGAGATTATTACACTAGACAAGTCCTCATCAAGAGGACAGGAGGCTGAGTTCCAACTTCTGACCCTGGGATTTGTGCTCTGCTTAGTGAGACCTGAAGATTTTGCTTGACGTGGCTTCTCACTCCTCAGCTGTCATGGAAAAAGCATCTTCACGTTTTACATTGGCAGAGAGCATCTGTAAGGTGAGGAGAGGAGGAGGAACAGCAAAAGATTTGGTGACCCTTCAGTGGTGATTCCTTTTCATGAACATGGATGTTTTCCACTGCTTTTTTGCAAGGCAGATAGAAGTATGAAGGCAGCTTCGAATCGCAGCTAGAAGCACCCTCCATATTCTTGAAGGATCTTTTGTGCCTTGCATGTAAAGCAAAGACACAATGGACTCATGTGAGATCCTTGAAGAGGAAGGGAGTAAAGCATGCAAATGGATGGGACAGCTGAACACTACCCAGCATCGATTTCTGGCCATTCCTCACGGAAGGTGGGCAGGCCAATTTCTAATGATTAGTTGCAGTTTGCCTGCGATGTGGCTCCTGATGCTTTAACTGAGCCCTCTGTCTCAGGGAAGCAGCCTGTTGCAGAACTCTTGTGCAGGAAGGACAGTTTCCAGCTGATGCCAGAGGTTAACAGCTATGTGGCGATGTCTCTTCCCTTCTGCTGAGGAGGACATTTTAAGAGTAAGGAGAAGGGTTGCAGGCAGCCAGTAACCTAAACCATGCTCTTGAATCCTTACGGGAATGGCGTTCTTCGTCCCTCTGCTTGTCGGAGCACTCAGTGCCCACAGGCTGGGTGCTAAATCTATCCTTCCCACGGGTGAATCAGCAGCAAAGAATATTTACCATTATTTAATAACACAGTGGTCTACAGACTTGACTAGAGTACACTTATGACTCACTGGAAAATACACTGAATAGCAAGGTGTTTTGAAAGTGATCAACAGGTTATGCCTCTATTTAAAAAGAGGAAAAATTTTATAACTTTTAATATCACTCTTAGGAGAGAAACACGTGAGAAGAAAATTAATGAAATAGAAGATAACTTTCTGCTGTCTTTAGAAGCAACAATTTTGGTTGATTACCTTCAGAAACATTTCAGAAATGGTTAGCATACTATGAATGAACTGAAAGGTTCACACAGGATTCTGTCTGAATTGCATATGAAAATAAATTCTAATAAAAAATAAGCCTTTAAGTCTTTGTTTATATTGGCAAGTAAACTGGCTGAGTATAAAAGCCAATGGTATGACTGACTACCCTACCTATGCTACAACTGTTACACTAAATAGGTACATTTCAGAATTTACTTCCTTGCAGAAGAAGCCTTAAATAGACTTTCTCACAGGGCTTAAAAAAACCATATATATTTCCTGTTTTCTTACTGCATTTAACTACACTTAAAGAATTAAATTTACTATTCCTTAAACAAAGATCCAAAAATTGAAATTCAAGAGTACGGAGAAGATCACAGGAATCTATCTTGCTGATTTTAATACACTGAAATTGTTTAATGAATACCCACAAATCTCTATAAAAATCAAAACAGTGAGCACATTAACCTATTAGTATTATGAGTATATTTAGCTCTTAGACATAAAAGGCATGTCTGCATATTCCCCAGAATGGAAAACTTCTGCAAGTAAAACTCAAATAATAATTAAATCCCAGTTCACTGATGAGCTGTGCCTGTTACATTCCTCTGTTATATTTCAGTATCTGGTTTCAGATACTGAAAAGGATGTTACTAACACCCATTTTCTCCTGCCTCCTTTAACACTGTGTGGTGGGGTAAGTTCATGGAAAAGCACACCAACCGATCCCCAACAGTCAGCGCTGAGCAGCAGCCTTCGTGCTACCTTCAGTCAGACTCACAAGTGTGCATCAAATCTGGCACTGTGAAGAGCTTAAAATCAAAATGAGGGCTTTTAAAGAAACCGTTATGGGTTACCTGACTCAGGTTTCCAGAGTTTCCAGGTGAGCAAAGAACCTTCCCCACCACTGCTCCCAACTCCCTTCTGCTTCCAGCATCCTTTGTCAGCTCACTCCACATGGCAGTTATGCACCTTCTTAACCCCCCAGTTGGGCTTTGCAACTTTATAAATTCCTTATTGTTTCTGAGTAAGAATTTCTTCCTCCTCCTCACAACTACTCAGCTACAGTTTTCATTTACTGTTTCTACAGAGAGGAAAAAAAGAGGATGCGATCTGGTAAACTCTTCTCAGAGAAAGTCCCCCCCAGAACTCAGGTCGTCAGGCTCTGGTACTACAAAACTGGTTAGAACTGGACATTCTGCTGGAAAACATTTATGAAACAAACTGAGGAATTTTAATCAGAAGTCACTTGCGGCTTCTACTTCAATGTGATGCATTTGAAGGTACTTACAGTTCTGTGAACTAAATTCAGCTTGTTAAACAAACCCTCTTTGTGCACATTTTTTTTTCTGTAATAAGTGACAGGACTTCCTCATACACAAATACTGGTAAGGAATCAGATTAAGTTGATACTCACTGGGGAAAAATTTTCAAAAGCACCTAAAGACGAGATTTCAAGAAGTATTTTGGTATTTAAGGGCCCGGGTGGATCTGCGTGGTAGATCTGTCTTAGCTACCACAGTATTTGCAAAATAATCACATTAGAAATTTCACTGTATTTTTATGCAGCAAAACACCTCTAAAATATACATTGCACATGATACAATTCAGAATCTACAGTTATCTTTAAAAGACCATACAGGTGATTCAGGAACACAAAGCTGCAGGAGCAGCAGCTGTTGCAGGAATACATTTGTGTCCCCACACTGCAGTGGCAATCAGCTGGACAAGGCTGCCCGAGTCCCCAGAATGCTTCTTGGAGCTGTACTTCAGGCTTCTCTCTGCACAGATTCAAAGAAGGGAGGTTTGTGACTACTCCTGCTGTTTGCATCTTTTAACCATGCACCCCCAAAGAGGTATTTGGGAAAATAATTAATTGGGAGGTTTGCATGCTACAAATGCACAGTATTAATGCACAGCTATGCTAATGCTGTATATATTTAATAAATCTAAACAGAAAAATGCACCTGCCAGCAGGCACAGAAATGTTATTGTCCTTGCAAAGTACTATTTCTTAACAGTTAATGATTGCAATTGGTATTCTGTAGTTTATTCAGTTTTTTTACTTCCTTTTTTTGTATCTAGAACTGAGATTTTAACTAAAATCCCCCTGCACAGTAACCTATGCCTTCCTTTCCTTAAATGATCACCACAAATCTTCTAACTAACATCGTCTAGAATACAACTTTTGATGCACGTGTATTTTTGCACTTGCCAGGGCATGATTCTAATAAATATGTGCGTGGATTTACCCCCAACTGCAAGTACAGAGTCCATCCAGAGGGGATTCAGTGCTCCCTCGACCATCCAAGGAGCAGACATCCACGTTCACACCCAGGCTGTGTGCTAACACACCCAGATAACTGTACGTAATTCTACAGAAATCTGCTTTATCTACAAGAAATCTTCTGTCGTAGCTATCACCTCTTTCAGAAAGTCAGAAAGCTGTGAAAACGGTCTTTCTGTGGCTCTTATCATTTTCAGATTAAAGAATCGACCATTAACTACAGGACCCATAAACATTCACTGTAAATCAACAAACTGTACGTATAAAATTAGCTCTTACAATATCCAGCCAAAATCCCACTGCTCTGAACTTTTTCTTCCCTTTTTTCCGTTGACTATCTTTTGCAAAGCTGCCATCATCTGCTTTCTTGCAAATTCATGGTTTTCAGGGGGTTCTTGTTTCTGCTGCCGTCTCAGATTACAATTTCTTTTGTGTTAATTAAGCTGAAAAATTGAAAGAATGTCGCTGACTCTACAAAGAACACAAAACAGGCTTGCTTGAAAAGCTAAAAATAGATTGCTCTGTTCAGAAGACAGACTACTCAGTCTTCAAACTATTTGTACAATGCGAATTAATTGCAGATGGCCAATTCATTTATTTAGACCTCTGTGACAGAAATGAAAGTGCTACTGTGACCGGCTGTGCACAGAGCTCCCTTCAGGTACTTGGGTCAAATCAAAAAAAAGAAGGTAGCGTCTTTTTTTATTTTCTACAAGTCAGATCGTCAAACAGTTTTTTGATCTGATTCTCTCTCTCCATTCTCCTGGTCTCTCTCCCTACAGCCAGTATTTAAGACGTGACACTGATGTGCACAAACTGAAAGTTCTGTCAGCCAGCACACATTTACTTAGAGCATTCACAGTGTATGCTGTAAATCAGTTACACTCCTGTGATTAAAAATATTTTATAATGATATAAATGTTGCAAAGACCACTTAAACCACTTGAGTTATTTGAAATTAATGCTTTTTTCCTTTTTGATCCTCAGTATTTGTTTAAAATAGTATTTTAACTATCCTTTTTTTTTTTTTTTTGGATATTTCTCCTTAAAAGTAAAAGAAAGTTTAATTTAAGAAGTTATTGATTCAAATGGGAGAGAATTCAGGAAAATCTAAATGGAAGCTGATATTCCATCTTGGCTTTTATTGTTAGATAAATGGGAGGTTTCCAAAAATACCATCTCTTAGACTAGGGTGTATAAACTGTAGCTGTGAAATAAAATATCACTGAACGAGATAAATTGTTTGGGAAACAGAATGATCTGTACTAGGACTTTACAGCAGATCCTGAACAGCGTGAGGCCTCTTTTGTGCTAGAAAACTAGAAACATTGTCATTTGGGAGTCTAAATAAAGCCAAGAAAAAGAAACTAAATATTAGAGTCCCTTCCCTCCAACTCCAGTGTCTCTCCTTTGCAATTTTACTACTTTGCAGTCTCTAAATTCTTGTTTGCAATCTTACTGGCTTGAAAAATGTGCAAAAGTTGATCCAAACGGTCTGAGCTGACAGAAAAGCTCCCAGGAAGCTTCAGGTGGCATGATATCGAGCATGCTGATAGTATCACAGATAGCACATTTTTCTGTTGCCCTTTTTTATTTTTATTTTTAAATAACAGAACGCTGCTGTCTGCATTTCAGATATTGATATCACATCTTAAAGTCTTTAAATAGAGACTGGCCTTTTTTAAAGGCATTCAAGCTTAAGCCAAAAATGCAGCTTGATGAAGAAATGAATTGAATTTTCTGCTGGTACAAGCGAGAACAATCTATTGAAATTAAAATACCAGTCTTCTCCACTGTTCGAGCTCCTTCTGAAATGCTTCTTGTGAAGTACTCAGTTTATCAGTTATGACAGGTTTTAAAAGGGGGCAAACCACCCCTACCCTATAGTTTAAGTTATATTCCTTTGCAGCACCTTCGTCTGAGCTCTCATCAAGGTCAAGGGAAACAACTTGTTTTCAAGCAATACAAAGCCAGCTATGCAGTTAGGCTACAGCTGCAAATGCATCTTCCTTCTATTTTTATGGACTACAAAAAGTTTAAACAGAGCTACAAGTTTCCTAGCAAGAAACAAATCCTTTCCCAAGGCAACAAACTTTGCAGGATACCTTGTGTAGATGAACTCTGTCCTGCGTGTTTCATGCACTTCCTGGAAATGCAGGTGACACCTGAGGTGGAGCAGAGGACAATAAAGCTGCCAGATAGCAAAGGTCACCTGCCTGCAGCTCCAGCCACACACCAGGCTGAGCCATCGGGTCCATTCAATCCAGGTGTAATTTACTGAGGAGGGGGCACCTGGTAGCACTGCTTTACACACAGGTACGTGCCCCCAGCCCTCACAGGATTTACAGCACAGCTCACTCATCCCACCGGAGGCCCACAAGCTCCTCAAACTGGCCTTCTTGTTTTCACCCCCAATGCAAAATGAAGCCCCGGCCTTCAGTGAGGCCAGGCTGCAGACAGCAAGCATCTGTCACCCCAGGCCTGTGGCCTGCCAAGGTTTCCTCCTGCAAATGAACTTGCCTAGACAGAAACTAATCTTGGTTGAAAAGTGAAATTATTTGACCACACATGTAGAAGAGGAATTTGTTGTTTTTCAGGGCATGAAGTACGGAAAGTGGCACTGGGGAAGCACCATCAGACCGCAGGGGCCTCCACCAGCCAGCCATGTCCTAATGACAACTCTTCCCTCCTTAAAGCAAACCAGCATCACCAGCAGTTCATTCTTTTAAAATGACCAGAAAACATTAAACTACCCATTTACAGGGGCTGGCTCCATTACTTTCCCTAAATTAAGAGAGGAAAAATAGATTAAAAAATAAATGGAGAGCTTTGGGGAACGGCACTACCCCAGCAGCGAGCACTCAAGCACAGCCTGTCCAACCCTGAGCACAAAGCGCGGTATCAACGCTGCCGTGGCGAGTGGCCACTCCCTGCCTTTGTACTTCTCCTATTGTACCCACAGAGGTCATTTATTTGGTGAAAAGGTGACACCAGCAGCATCCGTGCCCCACAGAACAGAGCCAGAGGAGGCTGCCCACCAGCTGAGCCCCAGACATCGCTGTAATGTCCTCTGCAATCGCCAGCACTTGTGACAAATTCAAAGTTCTGTATAGAAAAGCTGTAGTCTAAAAAGAGGCAGAAAACATCAGGAGTCTGTTGAGCACTCACAAAAGAAAAGCAACAAAGCTCCTGATTTTATTTTTTTTTTAATTTTCCACTGAGGATTTTTTTTTTTTATTTATAAACTGTGGTGGGGCAGACTGTAGGGATCGTGTCCTTACACAGGCACATGCTACCTTCTCTCAGAAGAGAAACATCTTTGTTTACTCAAACTATTTTTGTTAGACCTATTTTTTTTTTGCTGGTTCTGAAGAATTTTGCCTTGCTTGCTAAGTAAACACCAACATCTTTGGCAGAAGCACCACCTTTGAGAGCACACAGAGTATCTCGGTAGACCTCACGAAGTTGACACATATATATGTTCAGTGCTTGCTGAGGCGAATCATGTCAGCCAAGATCTCTCTAATAAAGAAAATGCTTCCAAAACGTTATCTGTTAAAGATTTCTAAACGCTAGTACATAAGAAATCCATACAGAATATTTACCTTTCCTAAATGTGTGAAAAAAAGACTTGCTGAACCTTGGGCTTCTCAGCACCCCAATGGTGAGCAGAGACACCTACAGCACAGGTCTGTAGGGCAGAGCCACTGAAAACCCAAGAGATGAACCACTCTGTCCCTCCTGTAGTAAAATAAGTGTAAGAAAGGAAGGACAGAAAATAACTTGTTGAAATAATATTCCACAGGCTGAATTATTACAAAGTTGTTGCCACATTTCTGTAAGTGCAAAAGTTGCTACAGATTTGTACTGAGAAGAATGCTTAAATGTCTCTAATTAATTTCTTCATAGAATGCCACAAGAAGGTACGGCTTGCCTGTAAGCTGACAGCTCAAAAGAAGGCACACCAGCTCACTTTTCAGCAGTGGCTTACCTTTATGAAGCCAGGAAGTTATTTTTTGTTGAGATGCCCTTAATGGAAAAAGATTTAAAAAAATAAAAAATAAAAATTGGTGTCTGTGTTGCCATTCTGATGTATCACAAGAGGGAGGGTAAAAAAAAAAAAAAAAAAAAGACAGCAAGACAGATCATTTAAAAAGTGCTTTAAAATTTTTATCCAAATGTGTAAGATGTGAGGCTAGCAGAAATTCTAGTACAGCTTCTCTCTAGAGTTTTGACTACATGCTCTTAAATAACTTTTAGAGCCAGAGCAGTGCTACAGTTTACCATCTCTCTAGTTGACAGCACAAAAAATAGGAGAGGTGTCAGCCTAGCACTCATTCTCTGATCATATTTGTCCCTTCTCCAGTGCCCCACGTTGGCTTACTGAAGCATGTCTGAGACTTCTGAAGGAGGGTGAAGTCAGAGGGTTTACGCTAGATCTCAAATATCTACAGCCCCTACCCAACAGAAACTTGTCCCTCTGGATATAATTAGAGCTCAAGGAGTAGCCTGCCTTTTAAACCACGAGGACAGAGATCAGCTTCCACTACTAAAAAGTTGCAAAAAAAAAAAAAAAAAAAAGGAAAAAAATCTCTCACACAAACTGCAAGATTTCTTAAGTATAGAGAACAAAGATATGCTACTGTTACTCAGGATGACCGAGGATCTGCATTCTGCTTTTACAGGTTGCTCTCTTATTTCACCATTAGGTTACACGAAAGGAGCATTTTCTTTCATTTTGTTAAAAAACAAACCAATAAATAAATACCAACATGGTTAAACTGAAATAAACCCATAACCTTATAATTTTTTCAATAACTAGATATACTGTTATGTTTTTAAATGGTATAAGACAAGTTTCTCCTCCTCTGTAACTCCAAAACAGCCTTAACCAATTACTACTTTTTCCCCAAATGAGACAAGGAGAGATCTTTGGCTCAACATTTCATATGAGAATTTTCAAGCCAAAAGGAGTTTCTTCCACAGACAAAATTGGAAATGAGAGATTAAAATCACCCTAATGATAGGTACTTGGTTATGCCTTTTAACCATGGACTCATGCCTGTATCTCTATAATTGTGACAATATTTTTCCAAGCAGAGTATCGTGTTGTATGTAACACTGAAACTTCCTGGTCTCTACTCCTTCTCTGCTGCATGGTTACCATCTTATTTTTATAAGCATTCCATTCTGGGGCTGGCCCTTTAGCTCTGGCAGAGCCAAGCAGCTTCTGCTTTAAAGCAGCTATTTTGCAACTAGCTGCTGCTTGCTGCATCTTTCTTTTCCAGCCAGCAAGTACCTGTAATGTTTTCCTCTCCAGCCACCGAGAACACAGCACTTTCTCACAGGTGCTTCCCCTAAAACAGCATGCTTGTTGGGAATAACAAACGGTGACCTGGACCACGCAGGGAATTGCAGGGTGGGCTTGGTTTCTGTTTTCTTTCTGGAAGGACTGCCAAATGGCTGGTTTTAAGCAAGTTCGTAAAACAAATTCTAGATTCACACGCTGCTCACGCTGGTGCTATGTTGCTGGACTAGTCAGGCCTGCATCAAAGGAGAGTTTTCATTGCCACTCCAAATCAATGCAGAAACATCAGAGGAGCCATGAACAGCAGCACCAGGCACTTCTGACCACTTCTGGCTCAAAAGTAGTGGTCAGCAGGGCAATGACAGCAAACTGAACAGATTAAATATTTTAAGCAAGGTAACTGTGGTAAGATTACTTTACTTGGGCTTTTCTGCAGTGAGAATCTAGCCCTTTAAAAATAATAATTAATGTTCTATTTTTTTCCTTAAAAACAAACAAACAAGAAGCCAGAATGAGTGAACTGAGAGCAGCCAAAACTCTGTGCAGTGCCCGGAGGGGAGGTCTGTCCATCTGGGCTGCTAGGGAGGGAGGCTTTCCTTACAACTGATTGCCACAGGACAAAGTAGCTACCTTGTCCTAGAGGAAGACGTGGTTGTTTCCTTTGCATCATTTTTCTCAGCCTTGAAATTGTTGTAGTCAAGTGTCACGCACTCCAAAGCGCACACACAGCCGAGCAATAGGAACAATTCACAGCCCCAGAAGCACCTCGGCCTCCTGATGCACTGAAGAGCCCTCAGTACACTTTCAGCTAATCTTCACTCCAGGTCAGACATCTGCATCGAGGCAGTACATCGTGATTTCAGCTGAAGTTACTTGCTGCTCTGGCAGGCAGTAATTAGATTATGAGAATTACAGAAACGATGGGCTGGTTGTCTACTCACTGTATGGGCAGCCTGGAACAGCTTGGATAAGAGCAAAGCATTCAGATTAGTACAGGGATGAGCTCAGTCTAAGTCCAAATAATACCAAAATAATATGTATTAATGCATAATGCCTCTGAACCAACATATTTACTATTGCAGTGCTTATGCTTATCCTCTGCTGACTATTTCACCAAACCTCCAATGTAAAGTGCACCATGTATAGGGCCCTATGCTCATTTAATTTTCTACAGCATTAGGCCTTCCCCCACACTACATCCCTGGTTCACACCTTTTATTAGGAAGTTCTAAATAGGTGAGAAATCCCCAGGCCCCTGCCTGTGTGAGGGCTGCAGTGACAGCCACAAGCAGAGCACCTCACAGCGGCCTACAAGTGAGCACAACAGGCGTTCAGCTTATAAATTCCCCTATTCAGCATGGCCACAATCCATACCAGACAGATTTTCCCATATGTAGGCAGCTGATCTGCCACCACTGGGCTACTGGTCCCCAGTGCCATCCATGCTGGCAGCAAACGTGGCTGCTGGCAGCTGTGCTGCCCTGTGAGGTGCCAGCTTCACTTGCCAGCTTGATCGAACCCACACCATAACCAGCATATTCTTCAAATCCTAAAGCTCTATTTCTGCATCATAACTCTCACGGCAAAGCAGAGCTGATGCCCAAGCACCCACATCTTCTATAGACCTGGGCTACACGTCTAGGGAGCAGAGGCTGTTAGGGGAAAGCTCAGCCATGGGAGGCCGCAGCCTGGTCAGGCACAGGACTGTGGTGGCACAGGGACCACGCGAGGCCTCACGGCCACTCACACACTGTGCACAACCCCCTGGAAGCAGCTTGGTACCAGAGGGGCATCGAGGAGCCCCTCCCTCAGGCTGCATGAAGGCATTTGAGTAACACCACAACCACAGTCCCCAGGGCTCTGCCTCGACCTCTGGCAACAGCTGTGGGTGGATTTAGGGAATAATATGAAGTTTTGCACAGAGAGGAAGTTCGGAAATGTGTGCCAGGGAAGGAGAGCAAGGAAGGCAGGGTCACAGAGCTGGAAGTCTTGCACCGTGACTGCCCAGGGCTGTGCATCAGGGCACAGCATCTTCCACAGACGTGGCAATGCACAGTGCATTAAGTGACCCCCAACAGCCTGCCTGCTCACAGAGTCATAACTGCGTGAGTAGAACGGCCTATTTATAAACTCCATGTAAAAAAATAAATAATAAAAAAGGATGAGTGAGGCAGGGGCTCTCCAGCTGCGGTTTTGATCAAGCCAGACAGCTGCTCTGTCAAAAACACTAAGGGAAATCTCATTTGTTTGCAGGAGATGCCCTTTGATACTCGGCAGGAGTCTGTTTTGGCAGCTACACGCTGCCCCAAGGAGAGATCTGAGAGGTGATGTTTAAGATACCGGTGGTATGCACCAGATACCTGGCTATGTACTTTTGACTCGGTGATTTGCAGAGGTGGAGGGGAATGGGAAAACGTGGGGTGTAAGGGGACAGGCGAGGAATTCAACAATTAAAGCTAGTTTTTCAGCAAGAGCCATCAGATCACAGGAGAATCAGCACAATCTGATGGGAGAAACTGAAACAGTAGATTGCTCATCTCCCTCAGTTTGGGTATGGGCATAGAAACAAACGCTTTAGGTAGCTCCCACCTCTGAAAGTCATGCATCACTTCAGCAAATGTTAATTGCATCAGTGATTTTACTGCAGTGAGTTTCTTTTTCCTTTCCAGTTTTCTAATGCCTTAGGAATATTTCAGAGGGAATCCTTCCCAAATATGCAAACACTAAGTCAATACTCAGAGTTTTTTTTGCCAAACTGCCTTTTCCCTACATTGCTCGCTTAAAAAAAATATGATTTAAAATACCTTCAAATAAACAGAAAGGGACTGGAGCTTAGCAGGTTCAGTACTGCAAATAGTTACAGACAATCAAAATCACTGCTAAACGAGTTGTACATTCCCTTTTCCAGCATGGCTTTCTGATGATAACGTGCTCCCTTTTAATAAGAGGTAATCTAAATGCCTGCTGCTGCTTCTGTTGCACACAGGAGAGCAAAGAGCAGCACTGGGGAAGCAGCACCAGACCTCCAGCGAGCCTCTGGGAGACAGCTCTGACCTAGGGAGTCTCCTGGCTTCAGACAGGATTTTTATTATTTGTATCGTGTCAATAATAAGTTGGGTTTGTGTTCTTTCACAGACCCCCAGCATTTACTTTGTTTTAATTAACTTCCCCGAGTGGGTGGGTGAGTGTGTAATACTAAGGATTAGTAACAAATGTCTTAATTAGCATCTCATTAATTGCATTCCTCTATTTAGAAATGCCATGCTACAGCTTTTCAGAATATTAGTTTTCCATGTGTGATTTTTTTTAAAAGAATTTAGAAAAATGCTATAAATCTATTTTCAGTAAGATTTAAGAATTTAAATTTAATTTTTCGAGTTCAAAAAAATTATTTGGTACCTCCCTTTCCCCATCATTTAAGATTCCTACATTTCTATTTGTTGTTGCTGCTACCGAATTCCCTAT
Organism: Penelope pileata; assembly: GCA_013396635.1. Taxonomy (NCBI): domain Eukaryota; kingdom Metazoa; phylum Chordata; class Aves; order Galliformes; family Cracidae; genus Penelope; species Penelope pileata. The sequence goes on along the minus strand of WBMW01005037.1, from coordinate 164,414 downwards.
TCTTCCTTTAAATATAGATGTTCTCATTTAAACGTTTAGCACTACAGTTACAGTTCATAATCAGGATGCAGCTGGCTTCCTAGCACTCCGTATAAATGTACAGAAAGATCTTCAAATACATGCAAACTGGTCTCATGCAAACCCATGCCTTTTAGCACAGTTCATATTAACAATGGTAAAATAAAGTCTACTATCTGATGATCACGTAATACATTTCACATGATAAATCTGACCAACCATAAATTCATTAAGGAAATCCTACAACAAAATTATGAAAAACAAACTATATCTACCTTGTTCTTAAAATTTAAGAATTTAAATTTTTAGCTTATATAAGGCTGCGTCTAAGTTTATTACTAAAAGTTTAATACTATAATAAAGAAAACATTATCCAGTGATTTAAATCAAATTTTATTAATCCCATCTTGAATTTGATACATCAAATACAATTTTAAAAAAGAGAAAGAGAGAGGGATGCTTCCAAGCAAAAAATGCAAGCATCAAAAAGATTGACTCAAACTTCCCCCTCTTTCATGTCCTTACTGTGATAACATACCACAGGAAAAGCTTACCAGGAAAAACAGTAATTACCTGAGAGATTTTTTGTTTTGCAATTAGTTCCTTAATTTTGTTCCCCCCTAAGAAAGTATCATTCTTCCAGAAAACAGTACTGAGTGCCTACACTATGGATCCAAAAATTCTGCTTCTGCAAAAATCACACTGAACAAACAAGGAAAGCGAGACCACACCTGCGACTGTCCCGAATATCTTTACATTGTCAGAACCAAGCAGTTCACGTGTTCCCAAAGCTCTGTTAACAAACACGGTTTCTTTATATAACTCTACAGTCTCTATAGAACAAACAGTTTCTGACACTTTAACAACATCTATTATTCCTTTCAAACGATATGTAAATTATTACTGTACACCAGATTCTGATTTTTTTATTATTATTATTATTTTGGAGGGTAGTAAAAACACCCAGGAATGTTTAAGTGCTTACTGCGTATGTTCGTACCCTATAAACAATATTCTCACCATCGTTCCACTGGAAGGAGTGGGGGGTTAATTTCATTACAAGTAACACAATCCCTGGAGTGATTTCTTTAAAGCTCAGGCAAGTGGAAAAATACAATTGTGGAATTTTGTCATCTAAAGTAGCACAATACTAAGAGTTAAGATTAACTGGCTGTTATCAATTACCAACATGGAGACACGTCACCTGCGTTCCCAAAGTTGGGAAAACATAAAATGATAGAAGAGTTAGAAGAATAACTCAGAAGACAATGCTAACAATTTAATATCTAACAATTTAAGAGGAATGTTACGTGGAAATACAGGAATTTCATATACTATCTATAGACATGTTTCCAGTATAATAATGAGACTTTTTTCACTCCTGTATCACCAAGGCAATTTGGAATTAGACATCTGTAATTCAGCAGTCCATTAACACCACCAAAAACAATAAGTGACTAACCAATACTTCAGTGTTTCTGAGAATCAAAATCTTTTTACTTGCATTAGACAGTAAAATAAATTTATCTTGTGTGTATCCACCTTAAAATCCTTCACAAGATTTATAATCTCAGTTTAATTTCTTTGCAGACTCCCAAGGGACTAATTTCAGTTCCATTTGAGCTGTTTTCTCCCAGTTCAGACTTCATAAATTATGGAGGGCAACAAACATTAAGTATGTGAAAAGGTAACAATTTTAAAATGACAATTCTTGGAAAAAATGCTCTTTAAATGTTAAATTCCCCAAAGAACAGAAATGGCCAAGATGCGTTTCAGACATCTGACTATTAGTCAACTATCGTTAAAGTGATCCAATTATTAAATAGGCAAGAATTATTTATTTTACTTATATAAACTATCTTTCTTTGCTGGGTCTGGAATAAATTAACACATCCACATGTTTCTTTGCTTACTACGCCAAGAAGAATGACTAATATTTTTCTATAATAATATTTTGATAAGAAAACGAATGTTCAGTTTAGATTCATAATAGGAGTTTCTGCAGAGTTTTTATGAGCTGAATCAAATATGAAATGATCAAATTAGAAAGATTTGAACAACCTAACTTAAGAACAAAACAGCTTTGCTCAAATACAAAAAGTACTTTCTTCGCTGCTCTGTCAAATGAAAGCATGTTTGGGCTGTCAGGAATATACTGGTTAAGGGATTTAGACAAGCTTCATACAAAGTATATTTAAACATCAAAACTAATTTAAAATGATCTAGAGAAACAGGCTGTGGAATGTCCAATCCTTAAAAAAAAAAAAGTAATTAAATGCTGAGGGCTTAGTTTACTAAATACAATTACAGCCATCCACCTCCCTTCTCTTTGCCAGATGCAACGTCCTCGCCCAGCCACCTCCAGCCACAGCAGAAGCACCTGGGCCACACCTGGGAGCCAACACCAGACCTGGACAAAGGCATCTGTCTGCATTTTAAAGATGATGATTTCCAGATGCACTGGTAACGTATCAGCACAGAACCTGGAGCAATCTCACTCTTTATGAGTTTCCCATGTGAATCAGCGCCGGAGCACAGGCAGGAGGTGCTCGAGCAGGGCAGTGGGCACAGGGCCAGCCCGCAGACCCTGCCCTCAGAGACCAGGGGGACAGCACCACATGCATCCCAGCAGTGCTCTCAGCCTGGGTGCCAGGGTGCCAGGTGGGATGTTCCAGATCCCTAGCTAAAAACATTTTAAAAGTGATCAAATTTGTGGTTACTAGAGGACCCTCCTGCTTTTCCCTACCCTGTGGCTGGGGCAGCTTCAGGAAACAGGTCTGCCTGTCTGTCACAATAATTGTTTCTGCCTCAGTTATCTAGTCCAGTCAAAACAAGCCAAGTTCATAGCCAGAGCTGCAAGAGATTTCCAACAAGACTTCTGCAAGTCCTGCCGAGAGCTGAACATCTCCACGCACGCAACCCAGCCGCCCCTCCCTGCTGCTCCCCAGCATGCATGGACCCCACTGTCAGCCCCATTAAGAAATGACAGCTTCCTCCTCCTCCAAAGAAAATCCACTCAAGGTCTCCCTTGTCCCTTCCTATCACACAGTTTGCTGCTTCCTTCCTTGGCCATCGCGCGGTCCCCTGGAGAGAAGCCTGCACCTTCCCAGCTGCGGGGAGCCCAGGGTCCCGGCGGGGCTGGGGGCCCGGCTGCCTGCTGCCCTTGGGCCGCAGCTCTGTGCAGGATTTATAATCCATCTGTCTGCTTGCTGCTGCTGCCAGAGCCGAGGGGCCGGAACAGGACGATAGCAGCGAGGTCTGCACTCCCAGAGGTGACAGAGGGTCTTGAACACCAGAGCAAGACTACTGCTCAAAAAAACCAAAACAAAATGCACAAAATACACCCAAAAAAAAAAAAAAATTCACACACCAAAAAAAGATGAGGAAGAAAAGTGAAAAATAGCCCCCAAACCTTCTAATTGGTCTGTCCCAAGTCTATGCAGGAGGCTCAGCGAAAAAGGAATTTGTCGTCCCCCACATCTGGCACAAAGTTTCAACACAAACAAAAAAAATCCATAAAAATGCCAAAAAGTACCCAAAGCTCATCCTCTGCAGTGTACAGGGTGCTTCTTTAATATTTTCAATCTGCAGAGGGATTTGCTTTGGGATTTCTAGCTGGAGAAAGCACAGGGAGCAGAGCAGGAGAGGATCAGAAGGGAGAAGTTCCCATGGGGGTTTCAGAAGTTACTGCACGTTGATTTCACCAGCTGCTATTTTTAACCCAGCAGTTACTATTTTTACAAATGTCAGTGTTTTCCATTTGCTGAACTCTGTCCCCATGCAGGCAGCGCTCTGCTCCTCCCCACATGACCCTTTGCCCACTGCCCCGTGCCCCCTCCCATCCCACTGTCCCCATGTCCCACCAGCCCCATATCCCGTCCCAGCACCCGTGCCCCTTTCTCCCACACCCCGGCTTCCTCCCAGCCCCTCTGCATGGCCCCTGCTCTCCCCAGCCTCCCTGCACACACACGCAGCCCGCTCCTCCCTCCCCGCTTGCATTTCATTGTGTGCAGCACTTTGGGATCTCTTTCAACAATATCAGAAAAGCCTGCGCTCCCCTCCAGCTGCCCCTCCTTTGTATGGATATATATATAAGTTGTGCACAGTGCAAAGTCCAAACGCGATCACCCAGCAAATCTCCTGCTTTAACTTCATTCCTCTCCAAACACATTCCTGCCAATGGGGAGGGGAAAAGAAAAAAAAAAAAAGAAAAGCAAACAAACGCCACTGTTGCTAAGTTTTGCACTTTATACCCTTTTATATTTACAATCCTCTCTTGGTTAAAAATAGCAACACATGATCCATTTATAACTGGCCGGACATGCCCCGAAGCCGCTGGCGGGGCCCTGGCTGATGAAAGGAGCTCTTTGCGTTCCTTCTACCTGAGCTCATCTTGCACTTAAAGGGCTCAGACAACTGTTTCCACAAAGCATGCATTGAGATGACTCCAGGGGAGATCAGGATAACAGACAGAAATCAAATAAAAATAAAATAAGACACTGAGCCATACACACTGCCCCATGCCCCTATACTTGGAGAAACGCTGAACCAGGGAGGGAGCAGTGCAGCAGAGGTGGTGTGGGATGGGAAGGCCAGGCCAGAGCGTGCCCAGCACACAGCATTGGGGCTCCAGATGCAGCTCTGGGCCTGGCTCAGCACAGAACCAAAAAGCTCCTCCGGAACCCACACATGAGGCAGCCATGGGAGGATGTCAGACTCAGGCCTCGGGCAGCACTGGGGCTGTTGTGGAAGTGACCTTCAGATGGCACCCAGAGGTGGCAGCTGGAAGGGCTGGAGAGGTGGCCCTAGGAACAGCCCCGGCTCCTGTTTTGAAGTAGGGACCACCCTGGACACAGAATTTGGGGTGGGGGCAGCTCCAGAACCAGCTGTGGGAGCAGGCCTAGGAGCGGCACCGTGACCAGAGGCAGGAGCGTGTGGTTCCATCTGGTACAGCTGCTCACACAGGAGATTTTACAGATGAGGGATTTTTCCTTTCACTGTTAGTGTTTTCTGAATCTGGTGTTAAAGTATTTCCATTAGCACCTGGGAAGGATTCACAAATGCAGGTGTACCATAAACAGCTCCAGGACTAAAAGGCGAAGCCACGAGGGCCAGGCCCAAGGCCCATCTGAGCGGAAGCAGCACCTTCCCTGTCAGGTAACGCCGGAGCCACACTAATGCCACCCACCCTGATTTCCCATCCAGTACCAACAACCTCCAGCATCTTAACAGTTCCTCTTTGGAGCCCAGGTTTTCTACTTTTAGTCTCCTGCTGCAAAATCAGCCCCAGTTCCGAGGCAGGGTGACAGGACACACATCATGGAGATGTGGTAAAAAAAAAACCTACAGCAGGCTGCAATGCCAGCAAACAGTGTTTCAGCACAGCTTATTACAATGGTGCATATCCCAGATGCTTAAAAATACAGAGTCAAGCCCTCCCAGAGTTATGGGACTTTAAAGGAAAATATTCCTTCCAGTTATGAGTTTTTCAGGTATTTGAAACACTTCTCAATACTCTTAAGAGCTAGAAAATGCAGTTTGTTTGGAATCACTGCAAAGCTCAGTGCCAGTATGCCATGGATTGGAGCTCCAAGGAAAAATAATTGTCGTGGGACACAGAAAACAACTGATTCTAACAGCTAGCAACATCAGAACTTTATTTTCTTTATAGCCCCATTGCTGCTTTTCTGGTATTCTTCTCGATTTTAGTTTCTCTGTGGGAAACCACATCACCTTATACTTTGCCTGCACAGGAGTTTTCAGACTATTTCCTCTCCGTAACTATACCATGTACACACTCATCACTTTGTTTATGCAGCAACTAAGTGCGCACGTGTACTGGTGCCTTTGGCATCTGACATCTTTCCCCTGAATGCAACTGCAAAGGGTTGTTTTGCTGATGAGTGCACCGAGCCAGCAGGTCCTTGCCCACCCAGACCACAGCCTGCACACTGCTCCTGCCCTGCTAACTTTGCTGAGCCACCTTTCCTCCTCCTCTACCCCAGCAGAACTTCTTGCTCCCCACCCATTCCTTGGACTGAGCCCCGAGGAAGCCTCCTGCATTCTCTCCAGGTATATCCATGCTCAGCTGCTTCCTAGCATTTGCCTGGAATAGCCACGTCAGCTCGCAGATCCCACCAGCCCCTTTTTCTGCTCCTTCACTTCCCTGGCACCCTTTCGAACCCCAGACCCACCCTCAGTCCCTGCAGCTTTGGCCCCCTCTTCTGTCAGCAAAAACAAACTCCCCAGACACGCTTCCCTCGGAGATCTGCCAGACATTCACTAAGTAGAAATGCCACTTTTTTTGGGGGCCATGGCAAAGCAGGTGCAAAGAGAACAAAGGAACAATGCAAGCAGTCCTGGTGACACAGGGTGTGATGTTTGTTGGTGCACGTCCTCTGCAGCAGAGCTGGCTCCAACACAGGTCTCACAGCCATTTCTAGAGCACCTGGCTTGGGGCTAGGTGTATCAGAGAGCTGTGTTGCAGAGATCTCCCCAGTGTCCCACAGACACCCAGCTCCAGCCCAGTAGAAGGAAAGGGAGCATGTGTGTCTTCTGTGATAATACACTCCAGTTCTTAACAGCACACATCCACACCAGAAGATGTTCCTGGAGACTGCTGCTGTTCCAGAGCACTTTCTCATTTCTGCCAGAGTTCCTGACCTGGGAGTGCCCCTTACATTTGCTATTGTTCCTTCCAGATGCCACATCCCAGCATGTCCAGCTAAGATGGGACTCAGCATTTCACCTGCAGAAAAAGGCCATCATCTAGCATCTCCTGCTGTGATGTAGGATGCAAGTAGCACTCAGTGTGTATGGAACTGTTACCCTAGCACTGCATTTAACTGCATCCCTGAATCCAAACAGTGGGTGACACCCAGGGAGAGCAACCCCAGAGCTGCGCAGGGCACAGAGATGAACAGGCTGGCTGGTCCCCACAACGCTAACAGAATGTGACAGCAACAAAAGGCTGCCTTTGCGTGAGGCCATATTTATTCTCAGATAATTCCTTCTGGAACAGAGTTGTGCTGTTCCTTAAATGGTTTAAAATGTAATAAAGAAATAAAGTTGTATATGTAAATAAAAGTACACCAAGCTGAAAAAATAAATTATGTTATGGAAAAAGAAACAAAGGCAACAGCTTTCCCATGAACACAAAGTTTAGCATCTTTTATGCCTATATACAGACAAGTTACATGAAGTACTTCATGTATTACCCTTGTATCCTAAGGAGGCTGCTGTGTGTCTCACCCATGACTCTAATTGTATTAATTAGGAGCATTTTCCTTCAGTCTGTACCAATAATGAGCCAATAATCTTACCGGCACTGCTCCAGGGTGGTGAGGCTTCCAAGGAAAGAAATGCAGTCATTTTTTCCTTTGTGCAAAACCAAAGCCAGCCCGAGGTCACCCAACAACGGACACGTGTACCTGAAAGCAATGCCTGGGCTAAAGGTTTCAAAACTTCCTTGTTTAAATGGCCAGGGAAAAAAAGCTCAAGTGATCCTGGGCTACTGAATCTTCATAGAGTCATTGACAATTATATTTGTTTATTCTAAAGATGCGTCACTACTTTTCTCATAAGTCAAACAATGGAATGATTTCTAAATTCTCTTCCTTCTGATCTCTTATCTTTCTTCCTGTTTTATTCTAGAAACGCTCATTCAAGACTCAAATATTTAAGAGTGGCCCAAGTTTTGCAATTCTTCTTTCCACAGATTGCTATCACTATTGCAATTGCTATTCCCTCTGGATCTGGAGAAACACACACAAAAGGACATCATGAAATACACGTTCGAATAGTGTATGCAAGGAATGTAAAATAGACTTTGAAGTGTCTTTACAAAAGTCCCCCTTAAGAACTAGGAGGAAAGGGCATTATTTTTTTGCAAAGGGAGTATAAATGATGTCTTCCACTCTCAGCAGTGTCTCAAATGTTCATTTTGCGGATCTGGGTAATTTTAAGGAGCTATGATTGCATTACTCCTGCGGAATCATTTTCTCGGGCTACACTCACTTCCCCAAAAACCTGGTATCACTCAGATTCTGCATTTGTTTTTGAACAAAGCTGACTTGACCTGCTTTGATCAGACATGCTGGGAGACAAGAAGTAGAAGCTCAACAGAAAGGGTTTCTGGAGAACAACGGAAATCACACAGCCAGCACTGTCAGCCAGCTGAAACAGATGCTGCAGTTTTGGATATGACTGCAGCTTTACTGCTGAGAAGCTGCAGAGCGAGCTTGTCACCAGGGCTCCCTGCTACAGCCACATCCAGGAGGATGGGAATTATGCTCACAAAGCTGCAGTCTGGTAAGAAAAGCTCTGGGTTCCTTGCCCAACCACGACAACACTGTTTACAGTGGTCCAACACCCATAGCAGAACACAGCTGCTTTGTACTGCCCCCAGTTATACCCATCCAGTTTTTACATCACTACAAATAGCTTATTGGTTAGAAGTCCACCACCTACCAGACATGGTTATGCCAGTATCCAATGAGCAGGTACCATGTCTAAATCCAGACAAATCCTTTGTTAAGGCAACGAGTCAGACCCGAGAGGACTCTGCTCCATCACGTTTGCAGCCATGTGGCCATGGGAGCTGAAGAACAGTTTAAAACAGAGCTGTGCACTTGGCTCTGCTGACACCGAGCACCCCAAACTACAAGCTGTCATCCTGCAGGACCTGGCTCATCACAAACCTGCCTGAAGAAAGCACCCAGGACTCCTACCATCACTTCCAAACAGGTTCTGATAAAAACTTCCTTATCACACAGCAATTTAAAAAGAAACCCGAAACCAGCACACTTTGTTTCATGCTGCAATCAAAATAATCTCGCAGACTTTGGCAAGCACTAAGAATTACACCATAACAGTGTATATGCTCTTACAGGGCTAAACAAGCTAAAGCGAAGCCCAGCTAACAAACCCCCAGCGGTGTTCTGTGAGACCATCAGACCTTTAAACTGTACCAGCACTTGAGGGCGCTCCTGCAATAAATTTAACTCACCCTAAAATCCTGCACTTACTTTATCATGAATTAAAGCCTTCTGTTGAAATACCAGTGACCCGTGTTGACACTTACTTACCCTTTTGCTGTTACACAGTGGTCCTACTGTTTTGGTAAACAGCAGGCAGAAGTTAGTCCTAACATTAAGCATTCAAGGTTAGCACCTAGTTATCCTTCCAAATATTCATGCAAAGCAACAAAGAGTTGAAGGGACAAGAAAACAGTTTAATTTAGAAATTTTTTTCCCCTCCATATACTGGATTTGCTCTGGGTGAAATGCTGGAAGTGTGAGAAAGCATCTGTTTAGGAAACAAAAAAAAAAAAAAATGGGGATGAGTTGCAAGCATCACTTTGCCTCAAGAGAGAGGCATGAGTTACTATAGTCCCTTACGGGCTGTGACGACACCGTCATTTTGTTGTTTTCTCCAGCCTTTAATAGCATTCTTCTGTCCTTGCAGAAATCCACATCCCACTGCATCCTTCCTACCTTCCTTCTTGCAATGATCAGGTCCTGCAGGATGCTGACGTGTAGTCTGGCAGAAATCCACACCCCACTGCATCCTTCCTACCTTCCTTCTCGCAGTGATCAGGTCCCGCAGGATGCTGATGTGTAGTCTGGGATGTTCAGTGCCAAATCCAAGATCCAGCTGTACAGTTCTACCCCAGAAACACCACAGACATCTACGTTCTCCATGTGTTATGGTAATGTTTCATTTTTTTTCCCCGAATTCATGAAACTTGTTCCCTAGAGTGTTTTTCCCCCTGCTCTGCTGTGAAGCAGGGAAAAAAAAAAACAAAAAAACAGGAAAAGCAATATTTTGACTGAAGTTACAACCTGTCAGCCTGAGAAAAGCATTCTGTTCAGAAGTTTTTGCCAATGTTATGCTGCGTTTGATAATGTCCCTGAGTTTTAATCACATGACTTCCACATCTTGTTCTTCCCCAGTTTTGGCCAATACACTCTATTTTCCATTGCGGTATTTTAACATCATATGGTTCTCTTAAGTAATATATGGATCTTTTGAGAAGGAAGAAAATACACTTCTCATTAATACCGATTGTTAAATACTCAAGACTAAAAAAGTTTCACAATTTTTTTTTTTTTTTTTTTTTTACCATTCCTGCAGCACTGTATTTCCTCATCATTTTATTCAACAGATGTCTGCATTCTTCAGAACTTAGTGTTTAAAAACATCCTTGTCAGTGTTTGAGGAAAGTATGTCAGTTCACAATCTCAAGAGAGCAGGAATATAGCAAAGCAGGTGAGCTTGACAGTGTATCCTGAAGTACATAGACTAGCTTGCCAAAGCTTAAGAGACAGCTACAGCATCAGTCCTATAAAAATGCATCCACAGAAGAACTGCTGCTTATCTGTCAAAAACCATCCACAACTGTAAAAAGGCAGGGGCAAAGTTAAAGGGGAAGCAATCAAGGAAAGTTGCCCTATAAATTCACATATGTCAACAAAAAAAAACAAGAAGTAGGGCATAAAGTAACTGAGAAAAGTACTTTTGTCTGCAACGAATCCTATGTTGTTCTGTGATTAGTTAAAAGTAAGAATTAAGCTTTAAAAAAAGGATTAACACAGTACATATCTGATTTTTACAGTTCTTCTAGCTGTGACTTTTTGAGCTGATGCACATCACCCTGCATGAGGCTATTCATCGAAACAGCACATGAATCACAAATTGGGCAATAGCTGCCCATCCTAGAAAGCAGACACTGGGATGCCACAGGGCATGGCTCAAAGTTGATTCAGGGCCTTTCACTTGCAACTGTGCAGAAAAGAAAAAACCTGGGACAGACAGAGAGCTATGAGAAGAACATGGGACCAAAATGCAAACTCAGTCTTAAAAGCAGCAGACAGACTTCAGCCTCAGACTTTGAAACAACATCGGTTCGAGTTGAATAGTTAGCTGCTGCCCACGCCAATGGCATTATATGAATAACCGTTCAACACTTCAGAATTCCTCTGGAATAAATTAAGTCTAACTACTTAGAAAGTGACATTCTGAGAACTACACAAGAGCTTTCTCAAAGTCAAAACCACAATTTCATCATGTGGATTACTAAACAGGAAGTTGATAGAAAAATTAATAAGTTGCCTAAAATTACTGTAAATCAAAGCTACACGTTTAGAAGGCTAAGATAAAAATTATGAAGCAGCTACATCTAGGCTCTGCACTGACCACCAGTGGCACAAGATCAATTCTCACTTGCAATGATCAACATTCATGTTTTTTCACCAGTCTATTTTTTCTTGCTACTCAGGCAAAGCCATCTGCACTAACCAAGAACTGCACCCTTATCCTGTGCAGGGTTCCCATGAACTCTAGGCTCTTTAAGGGGCAGCTTTGCTTGGACTTCAGCATGAACTCAAAACCCCAGACCGCCTGAGGTGACACCTTGTGAGAGGGACAACATTCTAGGGTACCTACAGTGGCAGAGAACTGGTGATAAACTATGGCAAACACTGAAATATTTGAAGACTCACATTAATAAATAAACCTGTATGAAAACTCTACTCTGTGAGAACAGTATGGAGAATATTAATATTTTCAGTTGTTTTCCAAAAGATGCAGCTTCAAAAATGCAAGTGCAGTATGCACTGTCTGCATAAATAGTTTCTGGCAGCTCACTGAAAGATGGGTTTGAAATCTCTCAGTCAAATTACATTTTCTTTCAAGTAATACTAAATAGTTTGGAAGCCACAGAAAGTATCTGTTAAGACAGGTGCTAATTTAGAGAAAAATGACCCACCTGGAACAGCGTCCACAGTGCTGTTCATTGTGCCACAAGAAAAATGTTATTGTAGTGCAGTCTGTGAAGCTGCACTAACAAAACAAAGATGACGCCAGGTTAAAAGAATCTCACAAAGAAAGGTTGAGGTCTTGCTTTTACTGTAAAACATTAAGTCCAAAAGGAAGTTTTAACATGAAGGAAGGGCTGGAAAAAGGATGAACTGAACTAACAATTAATAAACTTTCTCTCTGCCTCGGGCAATAAAGACTTCTAACTCCATGAGTACACTTTCCAGTAATGACAAATTGAGGAAAGTAAATGATGTGCTCGATAACGGAGAGAATGCAATAGGTATTTATAAATAACAGCTCAAAAGCCACTTAACTGGAAACATGTCATGCAGCAGAGGGTTTCTGCAGTTGGTTTTTGCCTGTGCAGTACTGTCAGAGGCAGACAGCTACCAGGAAAACTCCATGGAAGCAAGACCAATGATTTTGGCAGTCTCAATGATTAGGAAACAGCTGAGTGAGACGCAAAGGATCTGAAGTCTAGCTGGTGGCCCACACTGGGTGAAATCAGTGGGAAAAGACAGCAAGTACACAAACACACACCTGTTGAGTAAGCCAGATTTCAGTTGAATTAAACGACCCACAGTTATGACTACCACAGACATCTGTTTGCGAGAGGTGTCTAGATCATTAGCAGCTAATTCCACATCTCTGTGACATTCCCTGCCATATGCTGGGGGATAATCTCAGCAACCAACAGGGATTTTCATCTCAAATCCTAACAAATCTGCTCTGTAGGGCTTCATTGTTTTTCTTATGCCGTTCATTAGGCAATACCTCTCAGTTGCTCCCCTCTGCTCTTTCCATGCCCCGTATCTACTGTTTCACAGCACCCAAAGGCTCCTGCAACCTGTCTGTTAAGTGACAATTTCTTCACTCCGTCCTAGGATAAATTCCCTTCCTTGCCAAAGGTAAACACAGAATTTACCTCCTGGATAAACACACTCAGGTTCAAGTATGTTCTGAAGCAAATTCCCTTTGCCATGAAACTGGGAATCCCAGCAGCTCCAGCAGAGTGGCAACAGTTAAATCAAATTGTTGTTATTTTTTAAATACTGATGGCCCCCAAACAATAAGAAACCACCTCATGTCCTCCTCTGCAGCTGGCACTGAAAGACTGAAAGAGGTCCAAGTCACACACCCTGGAAATTCTTGTCCATCACGGGTGAGAGCAGCCTTCTGCCCTCATTCACACTCCTGGTCAGGGCTGCATATCCGTGCACGTAATGAACATAATGCAAAGAACAAGGCGGCAAGATCTTGCTTTACATGAAACTTTATTAATGATGAAAATTAAGAGGGTTATTGGCACTTGGCTTGGTGAAATAGGAGCCTACACCAAGGTGTGGTGGCACACACCTTTGGTCGCAACAAGGCTGACAGTAACTTCAGTACTGACAAGAGATGCTGCTTCAGAGCCTGGATCAATTCCTTTCTTCAAGACACAAGCAAAGGCACCACAAATCTATCACACTGCCTCAGCCTGGCAGCATTTCTTTCCTGCCAAGCAGAAGCTGTGGCCTCTTTATGCACTAGCTTGGCACCATCCATGCAGAGCTTCCTGACAGGCCTGGCAGCAGCTTCAGCCCCAGAGCATCTCCTGACTGGGAAGAGGAACAGCTGTCAGTGAGAGCTGATGGTATTCCCACTCTGCACTTCCAGTCCTACTGATGAAAGGCAGTGGCAGACTTGAAGCAATCTTGAAGGAACCGTGGCAGACCAAAGTCAGGGTGGGGAGAGCCGTGAAGATTTAGCGGTCCTGTCTCCTGCCAACCCTCTAGGAAGCGAGCAATCCAACAAGATGTTCCTGCAGTCCCAAAGCATCCACCAAGGCTATGGAGTGGTTCTGCTGCTGGCAAGGAGCGATGTGCAGATAGGGTATTTTTATCTCCTCTTTACTCCCATCCCTGTCAATCCCAAACAGATTTCAGCTAGTTAAGTGGGAAGGACGGCTCACAATGAGACAAGGATTCCCCAGCTCGGCTTGTGTGTCACCAGGGGATGGAGTGGGTACACGCCACTACAGTGGCACAGCTGCACCGCTCCTGGTTTCCCAGCATCCAGTAACCTTCCGGACTGAAATAGCAGACCTACTGCTTGATTTTTAGCAGCTGAAGAACAGCAATAAACCACATAAGTATTATGTAAAATGATCTTTTTCTAAGTATATGTTTATTGTGCACAGAAGAAGTGGATTTAATTACAAACAACTGGAACTTTTTAACAGCCTAGATTGCCCCCTACTCCCTTTCTAAAAACTAAGGTTTGGCAGCAGCTTTTGGGTTTCGCTGCAAGTCTTCTAAGTATTTCCTTGGAAAGACTTTACACTTGGTCCCAGGCAAGAAGTCAAAATCAACATTTAAAAAGCATGCCCCGCATAATTTCCAGGATTCAGCAGCATTAAGGTATACTTATGGAGGCTGGGAGGAGAACTGCTTTTTGTGCTTTTTGACTTAGTGCATAAAGCTGGTCTTCAGACAAGGAAGTTTATATTCCAAATAATATTTTTAACTACATGCGGTCAAGTGCATAACTTATCAAGACTTTCCTCATCCCCCTCCCAAAATAAGCCTGAATTGTAAATGTCTTTGCAGTATTTAGGTTTTACTTAGACCTCAGCTAGAAGCAACAGATTCTCAAACCTTCTAATAGAGAATTATTTGATGGCAGAGTTTCACATAACACGTTCTTAAACTCCTTTACACAGTAGAACTACAGTTTGGGCCAGATAGCAATACTCAGGCTGAATTGGTTGGTTCTCTGAAGAAGATTAGGAATGATTTTGCTATCTGTCACTGTGCGTTAGCAGGAGGACAGTGCCACACAGGTGAGAGCCCTCACTTGTTCCAATAACCCCACTGAAACCACTGGGACTGCTTTTGAGTCTGCAACTCAAAACTCTTTGTTGGATCCAAAACCCAGGAATGGAATTTCATCTATTTGATCATGAAACAGGTCTTCGCAAATTGATTTCAACTTTGACAGCACTACAAGTGACACTTCTAGATACAATTCATGCACCTTGAAGGACTACCCACTAAAAATTTATCACAGATTTTGTTTTGAGAGATAGACGGAGTAGAAAGTTTTCCTTATAAATATCTGAAGTATTAAAAAACAAATGAATATTCTTCTGAAATAGCTGGAAATCAAGTCTTGCATCACTCACCACCTTTTTAGGTGGTGCAGCATGAAATGCTACAGGCAAGTGAAAAACCTTCCCAGAAGCTGAAAGGAACAAGAGAAATGAGAACACCAGTAGCATTAAGGAGTCAGCTTTAGAGCAGAAAATATCTTAGAGCTTCACAGTCTAAAAGGTTTCTAATCAGTTTCTAATCACTAGAGAAAAACTAGGACTATCAAATCATGAATTTCCTGTGTGGGGAGAAGGCAGGGAAAGCATCATGGGACTGTATTATGCAGAATTTTTCTTTCATGCAGAGAATTTTATCTAGTATTTACAAAAACCAGTCTAGGTGCAGACTGCCAGCTCACAATAGCATGCCCCTCTTCCTCAGCGTCTCCGTTTCCTCCCCTTGTAAAGCTGAAACCCCACAAATTCCTCAGCTACCCAGAAACCCCCCTGGCTAACCAGCGACACTGAGATATCAGCATGAAAGCCACCAGGAAAAATGCAAAACCAAACAAATGCAGCCCACAAACTACAATGGTGCTGGGGGCAGGGGGGCAGAAGAAGAGGCCATGGTGCCAGGCCCAGGCGCAGCATGAGGCCCCTGAGGCGCTTGGCCTTGTTCTGCAGCAGGGCCCACCCATGACCAGCACAGCCCGGGGCACAATCACAGCCTGGGGCAGCCCAGGGACATGCCAGTGCTGCTGGTGGATGATACAAGCTCTCTGTGCTCCGTCAAGAAGCCAGCAGAGCTGACAGAATCTAAGGGAGGAAACAACAGGCCTGCAGGGCTGCCAGCATGCCAGTCATACTACCGTAAGCAAAACTAAAGAGTCAGTAAGGACAAACATGGTCAACTTGCTTTGATGCCTGAAACTCAGTGTAAGGCATTACTAGAAATTCAAAATACCAAGAAGTTTGTTTGTGTCAGAGATGGAAACTGCACTCCTCAAGTGGAGCCCAAGCAAGAAGCTGCAGCACAGGCATTGCCTCGCACCCATCAGCCTGAACCGCTCACTGCAATGGGAGCCCAGAGGATGCAGGGCCTCACAGCTCCTTTCATCACCCAGCACAGGACAGAGGTGAAAATAGAGCCCTTTGGGGCTCAACAGGGAATAAGATGACAGCCTGGTCCCCAGGGAAACCTGTTGGTTTTACCTTGACAGAAAGAGATGATACTTACAGTGAAAATGAAGTTCTGGAGTTATTTTTGTTAGCAATGATGAGAAAACAGAGCTGGGCCCTCCACAAGCACATGCCAGCTGCTATGGAATGAAAAGCTTTACAGCTTTCCTGTAAACAGCAGAGCCAGAGCCTGGAGAACCCCTTCCACTCACCCTGGGTTGCTGCACACACTGGCACAGCTCAGCAGTCTACGGGAGCAGCCCACGTGCACCGAAGCTCCCTTGTCAACGCCATCTGCCCCTCAGTGGCCAGTAACATGCTTGGTCAAGATATCACTGAACTTCAATAATCAAAATAACGTTCCTGAAATGCAAGCCTTAGATTTTTAGAGCAGCTTACTTTGGATTGGTGTTCCTATAACACACAGTAGGCACAGATGTGAGAACTGTCCCCATCGTGGGGCAGGGGTGGGAATGCAGCCCCACACAGAGCAAGGAGGGCTCTGGTCACACCCAAAACTGCTTTACACAATAGCATCTTCCATGCAAATCTACATAAAAATACTTTTCAGACACACACTGGCAGAATTCCACCTGACAAATCACCTTCAGCACACTGGGGAAGCTTCAGAGGACATTGCCACAAGCAGCTCTCTTCCACCAGGATCACGACAAATGCCATCCCTGTACAACACGTTCACCCACGGGATGGTGAAGGGTTGGGCTCTCTCCATTTGTTTTTCCACTGAACCTGATATACCTCCTGGAGGTCAAAGTCACAAAGCTGAGGCAGCACTGCAATGTGCAAACAAGCCTGGGAGAAGCTGTGTTCAGGCAGGAGCATGTGGATTCAGCTCCTGAAAACAGTGCTGGACACTGGGACAGCCCTGTGCCATGCTCAGCCTCGGGGGTGGGCAGAGCTGGAGACGAGAGACACTGGTTTATTTGGTTCATTTGTTGATTTTTATGGAAATTCTTCCTTGCAAAAATGTTTAGCAGTGCTTAGGATAGAGGAAAGGAAGAATCCTTTAATAGGATAAAAACCTCCCAGCCTCCTCCTCCACCTTGCAAATAGCATTTAACTAGGTTTTCCCAGGAACTTTAGCTCTTCCCTCACTTCCAACACACTGCGATAGAGGCAGAAGTAGCTAAACAGAGTAAGTCTAGATTGTAAACTGCATCTTTCTCCTTATTGGAAATTGATGCATCCTCCTCAGTATCCCCTTCCTTCACTTGGAAGAATAAGTAGTAGCAACTTTGACACCTGCTTACCACTCTCCCCAGCTACATTCCTCAATACAGAGAATACTCAAGATTGTGTGTATGTGACATACCAATCTTAGAAGTGCTGCTCAGACACAGAATCTGTGGATTTTCTATGCAGAGTGAACATATTAGAGGCAATAAAGAACACTTCAGCTGTGCTATTTATAAAGCATAGAGTGGCTTGTTTCTCAAATGCTTCATTGACCAGGGAAACAATAAGAATAAGTTGTGGAGATCACACTCTCGAGAGACGTCCCTCAGGTCTAAATATATAAAACATCATGGATTTACATGCCAGGCAGCTGGGCATTTTTGTAACAATAATCTGGATTTGTCCTCACTTTAAGGAATTGCAAGATGTTTTCTTGTCTTTTTAAAATTATAGTAATTAGAAAGAGATTCAATGAAATCATGCATACTTGTGAATAAGCACACTCCCAGATTTAAAGGGGACAGGGAAGAAATGGACGCAGTTAGAGGTAACTGTGCTCTTCATGGCTTCTCTTCCATGAACAAACGTTATCAAGGTGTGCAGGTATCAACAGCACACAGAAAGGACACAGACTGTTCACACTCCTGTATTGAAACAGAAAGGAGATTACCTGAGAAACTTTTTCTCCCCTTGCAGGAATAACATGCATGACCATGAGGGTGCAGTATCTATGTGGAATCAAGGCAGGATAGCATTCTGTATTTTCAGTCTCTCATCCCTCATTCCCAAGGGTTGATGGTGAAGTACTAGATTCCCCTAACAGAAGAAACTGGGTAGACACCAAGTATGGGGAAAAAATCCAGAGCTGTCATAGCTGGATCTATAGCTACATCCCTTCAGCTATAGGATATTTTTACCCACCTCAAGTGACACAACCAAATAATTTCTCTAGACCAGATATGCCACCTCCAGGCATCTGCCAATCCTGCCTGAGTCACTGCAAATGCCTCTTCAAGGCAGCACACAACAGAAGCACAACTCCAACACGTACATTAAAAATAAATGCTGAGAAACCGAGGAGAGTCTGAACCGCATTTTACAGGCGGTTCCAAAACCTTCCCAAGGGTATCGTGAATCAACAAAAGGACTTCGCTTGTACTTTATTGCAGCAGTAAAGTTTGAACTATAAATAACATGAAGGCACTTGGTACCCTCTCTCTTCTTTTCCTGTTCCCTTCCTTGATTCATTTTCAAAGTACGTTCTCCTTGAAGAGGCACCAGGTTGGGTTTGGCCCTTCTCTCACATCTCCTCTCTGCTGGTGCTGCCCACGAGCTATTCCCAGCCACAGCACTGCCAGGCCTACAGAAACCGTAGCACAGGAGACAGCTTCATTTAAGCTGCTCCAGTGCAGAAAAGAGGTGACAGCTGCACAGGAGCAATCGAGGAATTTTGCCTGCTCTGGAAACAGCGCAAGTGAAAAAGTTCTCCTCTCACTTCTAAAGAAAAACCTTACAGGATTCACCTGCCCTAATAACACACTTCCCACTCCAGCCAGCTTGCATGCTGAGTGAGCTTAACTTCTTGAAAGCAAAAAACATGGTGGTTTCACTCAGGTACAGGCAGCTACTCTGTGCTGGGAAGTCTTGTGATGCCAGCAGGTACAGCAGCCATCCTTCCTACAAGAGGAAGGGAAAAAGCTGCCTTCCTTCAGAAATGACAGCCTAAACCAGAGCACAATGAGGGTAGAGTCTCAGATTAAACAAAAAAAAAAACAAACAACTATGTCTGACAACACTCTGAAATTAGGTCTATGGCTACAGATGAATGTGGCCTCTTTTCAGTAAGGTATTATGATCTCTATCCCATCAGGCATTTAATGAGTAAAAACACAGGTATCACTAACAGACATTGCTATATGCTGGGGAAGAAGAGACGTATGTGTATATCCCTGCTGCAGCTGGCACCAGGGATCAGTGAACCCCCCACATCCCTCAGCCCCTTCCCCACAACAATCTGTGCTTACCTGTACAAAGAGCATCCCTTCAGCATTAGTTGCAACCGCAAAAGCAATTATGTTGCAGTTTCGGCTAGCACCCTCCCAGCATCAATAGCCTGCCATCCATTAGCAGTCCTTCATCCTGACACTTCTACAGCAGTGCTGCCGCAGGTTTCCTGACACCTCCCATTGCCAGACCCTGCTCGAAGCAGCTCCGACTTTGCCAAGTTTCAAATATGCTGGCTGAAGCTTTCCATGCCATGCATCTGCCTGATGCTAATGACTTTGTTTTCTTTATGTGGAGATACTACAAAGAAAGTTAAGGTCAGGAGCACTCCAGGAGAGAAAAAAGGCAGAGAATGATGAGTATCTTGCCTGACTTCTTTCTATGAAATTCTAAACTGTGAACAGCAGAGAAGCTACTGTATCAAGTGATCTAAAGCACAGAGGTGCTAATGCTGAAGACAATGCATTGTTCTAGTGAACATTCACCAAATTGCATCACAGATCCTGGAGCTAGCAATGTCTGCATACTGGATAAAGCCTTGTTACAGTTTGCAAAGCTTCCCAGGTATTTTTGTTCAGGGTGAACATGCTCTACATCCAGAGGACCTCTGCTGAAGAGGCAGCACTCTGCCATAGAGCACATTCAGTGTACAGCGGTGGGAACAGAGCAGGACTTGTCTTGCAGAGGCCCCTCATCATAAGGACAGACCCATAATCAGCACACCATCTCCTGGTGTCTGCAGCAGGACCATCCGCCTGCGATGGAAAGTACCCGGCAGATGGCAACTGCAGATTCCCACATCCAAGTGTTTTTGTTGCATCTGGTAATCATTGTGAGCCTGCTGGAAAGATCTGCAACTCTTTCACCACTAAGGACAGCCCGTTTGGAGCAGAGCTGTGTCCTGCTGCCTTCTGAGCCTCTCTGTGTGCAGGAGGCCGGGCTGTGCAGAGCAGCCCGTCACAGGACACCTGCATCACAAGCATCCCATAGGATTGAATCCAGATTTTTGTTTTTCCTATTCCTTCTTTTCTTGAAGAGGAAATGCCAACTCAGTATAAGTTGTTAAGTTTCAAAACTCCTGCTCTCAAGAAAACACCAGAATACAGATTCCTTCTAAGGTTTTAGTCTGGTTTTTTTTCCTCCCCATCTTTTTACACATCTTCTAATAAGGATCATATGCTTTTTTCCAGGACTTCAGCACACAAAACATCGGGCACAAGGAACAAACAAGAGCTGTAAGTGAATTGTCTACAGGACAAGCTCCAAGGGATGGAATTTCTTCGAGCACCTAAACCCACATTTATCCTTATAACTGTGCATCTTCCTCTCAGCCTTGCCCACCTGGTCACTGCAGGAAGCAGAGCAGTGCTAGGATGTGAGAGCAGGGCAGGGAATCACAACACGAGGAAGGATATTTGTGGGTTATGCCATTGAATGTACCCTGCACAACCAGGCCAGCTTCATTCTGGTGCAGAGCTGCACCAGACCAAGCAATGCATGCTGCCCATCGCTGGCATGGCCTCATGCTTGACACCTCCTGGATTGCTCTCAGAGCACGCAAAACTCGATGCACTGAACCTTCAGTCATGAGATCCATGCCCTAAACACATTAAGTACTATAAAAGAACCTGAGTGCTATGGAGAAAAATAAGCATCAGGCAAAGCTCAGGCATTTAAACTTTATGCTAGCTTCAGACAGCTTTAGCTTCCATCCTGCCACAGTGGCATCCATAAAAGGATGATGCCACCACATCTCACAGCACTGCCATGCAGATACAGTCACTGACATTTATGGAGCATTCAGTCCCTGCAGTGATCAGGACCACAGAAAAGCCCACGAGGAGTTTAACAGTTCTTTATTCAGTCTGGGGTACGGATGGTGCGTCGTAAATAGGGCACGGGGTGACACATTGTATGAGGAGGATAAGAATATTGAATAGCTGCTCATTCACTGCACAACATCCATCTTGTGCGCTGAATGAAGCAGTAGCCCTGTGGAAAAAACACAATGTAAACCATACAAGACAGTCTTTAATTATATGGCATCCAGGGGCTTACCAAGCAGCATGCACAGAGGGGGGGGACTGTGGTTAGCCTTCCTGCTGATATTTCCTAACTTTTTAAAAAGTATTTTTCTTCCTGTGCAATATATTCCTTCTACAAAAACTTCAGACTTGCATGGTCTGCATTCATATTTGTACTAGTGTAAGTGTTTCTGCTAGAAACAGTTTTACTTAATTCATGTAGGTAAGATTCAGAACAGCAATTATTTACTACACTGTAGTTTAATATGTTGCAGTTAAGCACCTCCGATGACAAGTACATTTATCTATATCGGTATATAAAGATACCCAAGTTCCCTTTTCCACACAGGAATGAACTACAAGTACTTCTCACATGGGTGAGAGTTCAGCCTGAGAGAGTGGACCTGGAAAGTTACATGTACAGACACTGCAAGAGCACCTGAAGCCCAGCCCAGCTCCTTCTCTTACAGCTAACCAGGCTACAGAGCTGAGGGAAGCTCATGGTGAAGCACACACACACCAGGAGAGCTGAACAAGTCACTGACCATCAGACAGCAAACACACGGCAAGGTTTAAAATCCTTTCCCTCATAAGCATACACTTTCAGCTTCAGAACCAGGATTGTTCTCAAAACAAACTCCCCCATGCTCTGAAAAAGCACTCAGTAGTAGTAACCCTGAACTACGTTTCCACCACAATCCTGACCATAGTCTTAAATTGTGACTTGGTAGATCCATATACAATACATTAAACAAAATCAATGTGATTACATCTGATCGTGCACGTTCCTTTCATACAAACAAAGCAGAAAGACCCCTATTCTACACCAAGCACAGAGTCAGATTATTACTCCAAAATAGAGCAGACAATATCTGTGCCCCACTGAAATTAAGAGAAGTTTCGGGAACTGGTAATTCACCTTTTGCCTGTAATGGCAAAAAAATTGATGGAAAATGATGAAAAAAGAGCTAGAAGTCAAGCAACAAGACAGATAGCCACATCACTGCATATCCCTAGAAACTCCCACAGAAATGAACTTGTATGTCTAAAAGAGCAGCAACACCAAGTGTGAAGCATCACCCACACTGACCAGCATTGACACTGTGAGTAGCAGATGTCAGCTTTGGAGTACAGTGCATGCACCACAAATCAGAGCGCACTCCATCCTGTACACCCAGGCATGCAACAGGATCAAAAACTCAAGGTTTGCTGGGCAGCTTTTCAGCCCTGGAAACTTCTCAGCCCTTGCAGGGAGCTAAATGCAGGCATACTTCAAAGATAAGTTTGCTTTGCGTGCAAACCAGACCTGAAGCATCAGTATAGCATCACGGTTTGTCACTCCCACAGAGCACAGCGGGAGCTGGATGCTCCTGCTCCCCCAGCCAACTGGGGAACAGCTCCATGCCCTGCACAGCTTGCAGGTGTAACCCACAGCAGCTACATCTCAGCTGCTGCAGCAACACCTGCAGGTGTGCTTGAAGTGCAACCAAAGGCACTCCAAGCTTCTTGTTCCAGCTTAGAAAGAGACAACTCAGTAACACAACTCAGTAACAGCAAGAGGGGGGTATGGGAGACGCAGCAGGGGAAGGAAGCACACGGGAAAGCTGTCACTCTGCGCAAGGAGCTGGGAAATGGGTCTCTTAGGCATCCCAAGATCTACAAGAGGGCCAAAAAGTGACTTCCTGCTATTCAAGTCCAGGCTGAAATATAATAAACCACTGCCAGCATAACACTGACTCATATCCATCAGATTTATAAATCAGTGCTTTGACAAAGAATGCTCTCTCTGTTGGCTGCAGCAGAGATAACTCCGAACTGCTTGGATGTGTTTAACCTGCTCCAAGTTTTATGCCATTCTGCAATACCCAGTGCTGTGGCACAATGTGCAATATCAGAGAACAGCCCCTGGAACATCACCCGGTGAAAATATAAAAGCCTATCAGAGAGCCTTTAAGACATGAAGACAAGCAGGTTAATATCAGTGGTATTTTTTTTCCTCCTATTTAATCTACGAAGATAAAGAACTTTCACAGCTTGCTCTCCCAGCACTTCACTGCAGAGCTGTTCCCAGGAGGGCTGTATGGGCTGGAGGTGTGATCTCCTCCCCAGGGCACTCACAGCAGGAAATCTCGCAGCCCTGACCTGAGCTCTCCTCAGCCCCTCCCATGGAGGGGAACGCGCCCCTGCAGACACCCATCAGCACTGCCACAGCCATGTGCGACGAGGCTGCATTTATAGAACAACTTTTACCACCAAAACTTGGAGAACTGCTCCAGAACTGCTCTCTAGAGCCATTTAACAACTGAGCTCCTCAAATACAGGCTGCAAAGGTATTGAGCAAAAGCAAAAAGCCAGGTCCAAGCCTCGTCTCTTGGCACATGCAGTACCATCACACCTCGGCGGGCAGGAGGCTCCAAAGTCACCGCAGAACTCCAAAGCCATCTCTGCTATTCCGAGACGTCTGAAGCACTGCAGCCCATCTGTGCACGGCAGCGGTGCTCTGAGGGCAGCGTGCGACGGAGGGGACGCGCTGCCCATCTGAAGGCCAACACCTGGCGGGGCCGCACCACGGAGCGGCTCGGGCACAGCGCACAGCACACGCAGACTGAGGTGCCCCTCTCACACAGCGCCCACCGCGGGCAATGCCACAGGCGGGGCTGCAACGGGCTGAGCGAGCCTCAGCCTCACAGCCCCCTCCGCCCCACCAGCGCCTCAGG
>WBMW01005037.1:101572-139905 GCA_013396635.1 Penelope pileata | reverse complement strand
GCCCCCAGTTCTCTTCGCTTCGTGCCGAACGCCTCTGTGTGAGCGGCTTCGCGTGCTTCCCATCAGCACCACCATCCTGCGGGGATCTCGGTGGCGAAGCTTTGCTCTCCCCTCTCATCTGCAGGCACCACACCTGCTTTGTTTTTCAAAAACAAACTTCAGATTTACCTGCTGTGTTGCAATCAATTTTCCTGTCTGAGGGCGATAACTGATTACTACATACCCGCCCCGCCCTCCCCTTCTCCCCGGGCACTATGCTCCCTGCATGACACTGCCAACATTGTCACTCTGCACCTTGCACTCAGCTCCGGCCAGCACCGAGTGTCTCCCACACCTGGAGCAATGCTCTGGGGCCTGGTCACAGCCTGCACAGCAGAGTTGGACCCCTCCAACCAGCCCTGGGGGCTGCACCACATCCTCTGCTAACAGCCTGCGTGGCTGTGCCCAAAATCCCACTGACAGTGCTTTGTCACAAGTTGGGCATCTTCATATAAAACTCTTTGGAAATCCATCCATTTTAGTGGAATGCACCGATTGCCAGCTGCTCCCTTCCCTCTTCATTTCTGCCACCTCCGAGGCTGAGCGGGTCACATCCTACAGCACACCCCATCCTGCAGCACTGGAGCATGCCTGGTCCAGGCAGTGCCACATCAGCAGGAGCGCTGCCCTTTGGGACTGCAGGACAGCAGCCACAGGTGAGCCCACCACCTCCACACAACTTTTTGCATCTTGCTGCTCACGTTCTTGCTCTTTCTGGGATTTAACCCAACCTGTCTGGTTTGCAGGGACACAGGAGCTCTGGCTGCTCTGTGGGGAGGCAGCCCCATGCAGCACCCACAGAAGGGGCCAGGCTCCTCTGCGCAGCCCTGCTGGCATCCTACTCCCTGCGTGCTTCCAGGAACAGGCAGCAGAGCGAGTGGGTGCCAGAACGCAGCTCAGGAAACATATCTGAACGATCTGTGGGGCTGGGCTCGGGCAGGGTCACAAACAAATGCTTCACACCAGGAACAGCCCCAGAGATTGGCATCAGGAGATGCTGCGTGTTTGTGTCCCCTAAGAACGATCCTGGTTGCTTCAATAGGTTTATTTCCATTTAAGTGACTTTCCAGCCAGGCCTGGTGCTCAGATCCTTTCCCCTTCACTCCCAGTTACACTCTCGGAGGTCACTGGGTCTGTTCCTGGAGAAAGGCATCGCCCGAGCAGAGGGAGCACCAACTCCTTTCCATTAACTGTGTTGCCCATGCAACTCACACAACTCCCAATCAATACACTGCTGCGTGGCTGTTACAATAATTAGTATGTGTGCAAATTAAATTGTTACCCAGCAGATAAGTTCACTTTAAACATCACTGTGAGCCTGGGCTCCAGAGCCAGTTGTTGTGTGTCGCAGAAATTAATCAATCTCACATTTGCTTGAGATGCCCACATGACTCACTCCCTGTCTCCACTGCTGCGATGTGTTTTCCTCTGTGACAGAGTTCATGCTTCTGATGAACACATCCCTGAGAATGTAATATACCAAGAAAATGTAAAGGTCAGGCTGGAGGATTATTAATAGTGGTTTTCTTCTTCTTCCTGTGCTTTTTGGAGAGGCACTAGAACAGGAGTGAGGTTATACTCAGAGACTGCATGCCGTGCTGTGGGGAGCTGTGTGCTGCTGCAAAAGGAAAGGGGACTCCTGGGGAAAAAATACCTAAACAAAACAGAAGGTAAAGTGAGAAACTAGAAAGAAGCGTTCAGCCTATGGATTTTTTTTCCTTGGCTCTGCAGCCAAACATTTTGTGTTTTCCTGCTTGTGCAGTTCAGAGCAGGACAGGTTTACAGCCAGTCTGTTTAAGTTTCACTACTTGGAAAACTTTTCCAGTTCAGGTGACAAGTCCTGCTCACATACCCAGTCCTGCACACACCCCCAGCTTATCTGCTGCAGTGTTCATCCTTGGTGTGATCTACAGCAGAAATCTGAGAAGGAAGCAGTGTCACAGCCAAAGGCAGGCTTCCCTCATTCAATTTCATTTCAGAATCTTTAGAGTAACTCATAAAACTTGTGTGTTTCTCCTTTCAGGAAATCAGAAGGTGCATGTGACTCCAGTGACAACAAAGATAAGGTCATTTATTTCATCTTGATAAAGTGTGTGACACATTGATGGGATTTCGAAATCACACAGCTTTGAAGATAGCAGGGGAAATCGCCTCTCAGATCAAACCGTCTTCTGCCATATATGAACATCCACGCAGTGCTGGGAGCATTGTGCTGGGGACAGATTTAGGCTTAAAAAGCACAGCTTAAGTGGGTTGCACAAAATGCAGTTAAAGAATATGTTTCTGAAGGCCGTGGACACACACTGTGTGTGCACCCCCTCCACCTATGGCAGCCTGCACAGCTCCTGGCAGTGTGTTTGGCTTCTCCCAATCTCAGGGGACAGAGCTGACCATCCCCGAGCACTGGGCTGCAGATCCCTCTATTTTTTTATTCTATTGCTTTTACCATCTGCAACAGGGGGTGAAAAAAGTGGAGAGGTTAAAAAGCAAATTGAGCCAGCTGGGAGTGCAAAAATACAGAGGAAGAGAGAGCGAGGCAATGGCTATGGGACTGCAACATTTAAAGAAGAAATGTGGGCACGTAGCATAAGAACGTGGATTAACACCAGGAAATATGTCAGCAAGAGAAATGTAAATGAGTAAAATTTGCACTTATTTGCACCTTGGGAGGGAAGCTAGTTGATTGAACTGAGGATATCCTAGCAGAACTCCCACTCCCATTACCGTAAGTGGTCCGTACATGCAATGCTCAGTTCTCGTTGCAAAACGCCGCTGTGTCAGACCTGCTCGTGGGCTCTGCCGCTGCCCTCCCACAGCCCCCCCGCTCCCAGCACGCTGCTTCGCACTCAGCTTTTCCAGTGTGGGAGGCTGTGGCCTGGCACCTCAGCTAAGGGCATCTCCAGCAGGGAGTGAGCTGCTTGGTGCGGCTGGAGCAACAGAGGGTGCTGAGCACCCCAAAAACGCTTCTTGGCACCCAATTGCAAACCAAGGCCCTTAGGGCATAATGGGAGGAAGCTAGAGGTGTGAGGTTTGCCCAGTGTCTGTGTGACCAAGTACTTGCTACAAACTGTATTTCACATCAATTTTAGCTGAAGGAGATTCTGTCTGGTTTCTTCTTTTGGTCCTTTGCTTCAGGTCAATAAGTAGATGCTGGTGGGTAAGTGCCCAATTCCAGTCTTTGCTTCTATATATCTCCTTTTATGCATTGAGCTCAACTGTTAACTTTCTGTCTTCTTTCACAAACTGGGGCCTGTAACCGTGAAGTCACCACCCGTGGCTGTGCCACATCTGTTAATTTAACAGCCAGTTTATCTGCAGAGTTAGAGTCATGATACTCAACTAAGGGTTGAAGGTTGGAATTAGTTACGTTTGAGTTGTATTTTGGATATAAAATGACAAAAGTCATTTCAAGCTTTCAGTTAACAGCGTTCTCAAGACATGGGCAACAAACGCTGTGTTGCTGTCACAGCTCAGCACGCTTTCAGCTTCCTGAGCTGCTGAGAGCATAGGATGAGCACAACCCCTTCACACAGGACAGCATTCAAGTCCATTCCATGTATAAGGGAAGCAGGGTCTCTACACAGGGGGACTGGAGCACACAGACAGAGCTGTGGGCTGTGGTGATGTCCTGGTCTAAGTGTCAGCTCTGACCCCTCCAGTCCACCTTGGACTGCCCTCAGGTGAAGGCCTGGATGCCAGGAGCGGAGCTGTGTGCCGTGTTAGAGCGGAGCTGAACTGGTGAGCTGCCAGCTTATTCATATCCTGATGGCTTTATGCAGATTTAGCTATTCCAAAGCGACTGCCACAAGATCCTTCGTCACCTCATCCTCTGTTTGTCCTCTCTCTGTTCCTGACAGCGTGGTGAGGGGCAGGAGATGTGGCAGGGAGAAGGGCATTCGGAGACAGCAGTGGGGCATGGATGTGTGTATCTGAGAGTACTGCGTTATAAGTTCAGATTGACACTGTGGGTGCAAATCAAAGTGTGTCTGCTTGCTCCTGGCTCCGTTCCTCCTGCCAGGCTCCCGGAGGCTCTCATGCAGATGTCCCCTGGCAGTGCTGGCAGTGCCCTGGGAGGGACAGGCAGGTTCACTGGGCATGGAACCAGCCAGTGTCACCATCCAAACTCCAAAGTATACGCTTCTCACTCCGTTGAACCATTGAACACAATAAAACTCACCACCTTTCCCCTCATCTATCTTTATGGATGCTTTTCATCATCACACCTCAGCTTTGCTTCAGGAGCACCAANTTTTTTTTTTTTTTTACCATGTGTGACGTTCCCTACAGCGGCTCTCTGGGCTCTAGAGATGTCACCTGAAAATGCACTTATGGCTTCAGGTGGCAAAAGAATAGAGCACGGTGTAAAGTTCCTTCTGTTCAGAAATCCCTTAAGCAGATGCCCTCCATGCCTGCACTGATCTCCTGCCTTTGGTCGTGGGGTAACCTGCCGTGATGAAGGTGCCCCACGGTGGGCTAAAAGCTACTTGTGCAAACAGAAAAACATTCTGACAAAGCTGTTTGTTTCCATTTCTTAACAGGCGGTCCTGCAGACTGCAGGTGCTCCCTGCTTCTCCTCTGTCCCTTCTAACAGACAGAGCCACATGTGTCTTGTTGAGATCATGGTGGCACCTCCAGCGTGCGGGGCTGCTGTGGGACTCCTGCACCAACAGAGCAGGTTTTCAGGGATAATACCCAGCATAAATGAGCAGCCTTGTTCTATCAACAAAACCCTGTGTTTATAAGGACCCTCAGATATGTTTTTAAAAATACCTGGGTAGATATTTTTAGCAGTGAGAGCCTGTCCAGCCTCCCCCAACACACTGCTACTGTTCTTGGTGAGTTCTCCCTCCCGGGCGCAGCACCAGGGCGTTGTGCAGCGCAGCAGCTTGCTGCTGTTATTCGGGCTGCACTGACATCTGTTGGTCTTATCAACAGCCGTAGGAAAAAACAAAGCCACTCGATTTCATGCACTGAGATAGCACTCATGGCAGAAGCAAGCAGCGGGCGAGCACTGCAATAACATGGGCTGTGCCCAGCAGCGATAAGCAACTCACAGATGGGGCTGCCCAGGCATGGGGGAAATAAATTTGGAAGCAGAGGGGCTCCTGTCCGGCTGGTGATGCATCGCACACCCTATGGGACACCCAATTCCCAGTGATCTCCTTCCAGTTCTGTGCTGCTCAGCCCCAGCATCGCCAGAGCTCAGAGGGCGAGGGCTGGAGGCTGCCTGCAGCCTGTGTCCCCAGCACGGTGCTGGGTCCCTGTGACTAACTGAGCTGGCAGGACACACACTCATTTCTGAATCAGCGTCTGAAAAGAACACACAGCCTTTCAGGGAAAAAAAAAAAAAAAAAAGCAAGAATTGAGCAAAACATTTCACTTGAACCAGCAAAGTCTTACTCAGACGTACAACTTTGGGAATGTAGCTGTATGTTCGGGGCACTGGGCACAGAACCATTGGATGTGCTGGAGCTTGGCCAGTGAGCTCTGGTTAGAAGCTCCGTCCTGCAAGCACTGGCTCTAAATGTCAGGGCTCTTATTCACAGAATTCAGACAAGGCTCAGCCCAAGTAGGTGACAGTGCTGCTGTCCCCGCTGTGGGCACATCCCTCGCATCCAGCCCAGGCTGCAGCAGGGGGATGGAGACACCATCGGTTTCGCTTTGGAGTGGAAACAGTTCCAGAGATCCTTCTCCTTGCTATTCTTTGCAAATATTTGTTACGTGCGTGGGTCAACAGCACTTAATTTTGGCCTTACGAAGTATCATCTCTTTTTAAAAAGTCAGATCAGTCCTTTGGTTTTAAAGGCAGTTCATGGCATTTGATTTTTGCAGTAATTTAAAATAGAATTAGGTTATTGTACAGCGTTATAAATCTCTCCTGGTTGGCTCCAGAGTAAGCGGGCTGTTAATCCTACCAGTAAAGGTTTCATCATTTCTCTGGGCACTGCAGTTTAATATTTCCCATGGAAGCACTGGATTAGGCTGACTGTCTGCTGGACTTCGTTGCTGTCATGCAGTTTTAAAGGAGAAGATGGCAGAGAAGCAATGAATCCACTTTATTGGGGGAAAAAAGCAGTGAACAGGGAAGCGCTCATGGCCACGTGGGACAGGGGAGGTAACTGGTGCCACTGGGAGCCTCGGGGCAGCTCTGCCTGTGATGGTTCAGATGTGCAGGAGCCAATGTAAAGAGCTGAAGATGCCAGGACCACAGAGGCTGAGCAAAGCCACAGCTCCAAACACCTTCTCACACCTTCTTTTTGCGTGCTGCCATTGTCTGAACACCTGCACCTCGCCTCTCCCTGGGGCTGCAGAGACCAAAGGCATCCGTTCACCACAACTGCAGCTGTGGGCATAATTCTGATTATTTGTGCACTGCTTCCAGGGCAAGGGACAGCTGGGGCAGGAGAGGGGCAGGGGAGATGCTCCCCGCAGCACAGCAGCTGTGCCGGCCCTGCACTGCCCACGGTCAGTCTGGGAGCGGGCTCAGATTTCCCCGTGCACCCTTCTGGGAAGGCAGCCGCAGCTCCTCGACCCTGCGCTGGCAGCAGCGTCGCTGATGCTATCAGTTAATGAGATCGGACACTGCAGCCAGAGCCGCAGAATTATGAAAGCCCCGTGTTTTCTCAGGGGACAGCTACATGTGCGCACTGAGTGGTTTTTTTTTTTACTGTTTTCCCCTGCGACATCACCTCGGAATGGGGTGAGCGCGCAGCAGCTGCCGGGGAGCAGTGCACAGGGCTGCAGCCGCGGCCGTCTGTAGGGTTCCCCACCGCCCTGTAAGGGCTCCCACCGCCCTGTAGGGGTCCCCACCGCCCTGTAGGGGTCCCCACCGCCCTGTAGGGGTCCCCACCGCCCTATAGGGGTCCCCACTGCCCCGGGTTCGGGAGCGCCCGGCGTTGTCCCCACACCCCGCGAGCAGCGGAGCCTTCCTCCGAGGGAACGGCTTTAAAGCCCTTTTCAAGCCGGTAATGAGGCCTCGGTGTATTAACGCCGGCCTCATTAAAAGTTAAAAAAAAAAAAGAGCGGGAGCACTTCTTTTCCATTTCGCGGCTCAGGCTGGCACTGCGCTGCTCGCTTCTCACCTCCGCGCTCTGAGCCCGCTGGGGCTGCGCTGCCCGCCCCGTGCTGCGGTGCTGCGGGAGCGCAGGAGGACTCCCAGCTTTCCTTCTTCCAGAACAACGATTAAAACATTGGAAAAATACAACATTCCTTTTTAACCTCCTCTTGAGATTGATTTTGCTGCTGTCTCAGTAGCCGTTATATTTTTCAACTTCCCGCTGGTTTCCACAGAGGAAGAATCCAAGAACTGTGCTGGGATGGAGCTGGAGCCCGCCTGGCTGGAACACCCAGGCAGAGGCTCTGTGTTTGCGGGGATTGCACTGCCCTTCATCGGGTTCCTGTGCTGAGCTGGGGAGCAGCAGCATCCCCCAGCTACAAGGGAGGGCCCCAGGGACGGGGGTGCAGCTGCGTGGGGGAAAAAAGCTTCCAATCTTTCCTATAGAGCCCTCCTGGAGGTGTGAAGCATTCATGAGTTCCTTTTCCGACATCACTACTGAAAAACAATACAGGAGAATGGAACAACAGTGAAGTCTTTTCATGTCAAGACGCAGTTTCATCTGACAAAACAACACTGCGTTGGCTGCACTGCATTACAGTGTAAGCAATGGGCACAGAGGCTGCAAGAGGGAAGAGACAGAAAGCTGTCATTTTCGGGATGTGGAAGCATGTACTGCCAGTGGATTCTTGCTTTTGGAGCCAGAATTTCAGTATGTGACACCAAGGAGGTTATTTTTGCCAAACATGCATCTATATTA
This sequence comes from Penelope pileata, assembly GCA_013396635.1. Classification (NCBI taxonomy): domain Eukaryota; kingdom Metazoa; phylum Chordata; class Aves; order Galliformes; family Cracidae; genus Penelope; species Penelope pileata. Next base: position 132,052 of record WBMW01005037.1, on the reverse strand, counting down.
GGAACTCAGCCATCTTTTGTGGAGCTAGCCAGAAAACATGAGATTGTGAAAATGTGCCATTTCCTCCAGAATCAGCCTTTGTCAGGAAAAAAACGGCCACAAGCCTTTTTGCAGCAGTATATGTTCCTGTATTTCTCAGCCAGTTTGTTCCAAATTGCACTGCAGCAGTCAGTGGCACTGTGGGCAGAACATGCCCGCAATGCCCCTGGATGGCACTTTGCTGAGGATTTGTGCGACTTGAAGCTCACAGAGGTTGTGCCTTCCTTCCAGTTCCCTGTTTTCCACTTCCATACAGCCATAAAAATCAACCCATAAATCACTGGAGCCTTTGCTTCTAAGCTACTGGAGAACATTTCATCACCTTCCACAGATGAAAAAATGTTTGCCATGACACTGGGAGAGCTCAGCACCGTGCCTGTGCCCCTGCTGCTGTTCCACCACAGCAGAAGTGGCAGAGCACCGTCCCCATCGTACACTTTCTGTGCAAAGGCGTGCTGGGTTTTTGTACAGCCACAGGTCTTATGGATCTCAGACTGTTTCATCCTAAAGCTGAATTGCTTTGAAAATGCCTTTACCTTCCATAGCATGAGTGCCCCTCATACATTCACTTCCTTTAGCTTTTGGGTAGAGTCACGGTGACATTTCAAAGCATACCCGGGGAGCCATGGGCTGGAGGTGGAGGCTCTGCCCTGGTGATGTGCTGCCAGAGGTGAACATCTGGCTGCTGCCCGCCCAGCTGCAGGGAGACAGGCGGTCCCACAGCACGGGTGAAGGCAAGGCAGCACAACCCATTCATTTCCACTAATTTTTGAAACTGCTATATAAGAAAGGGCAAATATTTGTACTCTGGATTAGAACTTCTTCCGATTGCTTTAATCATTGCTTTGTTTATGTAATATTAGGGGCTTTGTTTTCTGTTCCGTTTAAAAATGTGCTTTCCCTTGCGGTGATGTCAGTCACATCCGAAGCGGTGTTCGTCACTGGACAGCAACAGAGGTTTGCGTGAGCTCTGTTATTTTTGCTGATGGCATTTACTTGCACTCCTATTATGAAATAATTCTTTCTGCAGCCAGCACCAGAGTGGATGCCTGTGGTCTTTCCAACAAGATTTTAGGGGCAGAACGTGATGCAAGCTATCACTCAGCCTTCACATATCACAGAGGAACTGAATTAAATCCTACTGAGAGTAGAAATAACTTGGAGATGAGAACCATAAACAGATGAGCACTGAGCCTGCAGAGCATGCCTCCTTCATCGACTCACACTGACGACTCGAGAAAGGCTCCTTCCTTCCTCTCCAGGGCTGACACCGTGCAGACTTTGGCAAAGTCCCTCTGTGCAGAGTGCAGATAAGGCACAGCCCCTGGAGGAGATCCTGCCCCGGGGTGGGAGCAGAGGCAGCTGCCCGGGGCCAGAGGAAGCCCTGGGAATGGTGACTCGGGGCTCAGCCCATCCACCCGCATTATTTCAGCTGAACGTCCACGTTCACAGATCAGTTTGGCAACAAAAATCACAGAGCCACCGTATGCTCTCTGTTGGGTCACCTCCTACAAAATCATTAGTGAAAGATTAACAGGAAAATTCACAGATACATTTCAGCTTTCACAGTTTAAGTAGTAAATGGCTTTAGTAAATAATTAATATGACAGAAAGAGGATTTGCTGTGTGAGGCAACAGCACTAATATTACTGTATCAACTTACTTGTGCTCTGCCTTGCTAGTTGACCCTGTTCTGAGCATTAGTAGGAATACAAACTGAGGCAAAGCACTGTGCTGATGCACCTCTGATATTGGCAGCCCCCGGTTCGCTCGGAGCTGTGTCTGCGTCCTCGTGCCACTGTGGGCTGCGTGAGCACAGAGCTCACCCCTGGGGCTACAGCTGGCAGAGCTCCTGCTCCGCTGCCGTGGATAAGCGGTGTAGGACAAATAGGTGGGGATTTGGACCATCTAATGCTGTGTCTATTCATCAAAAGTGTTTGAATTAATTTTGGAATAAAATAACGCCCTCCAAGATGGCCGTTTCCTGTTTCACTCCAACCACTTGTGCCCATGCATCAGTGCCTCTCCTTGGAACCCGCTCCCTGGTGGATGATTCAGGTGGGTGTACGTGGCCTCCGTGACGCGTGGGCTGAGGCTCAGAATGTTCCTTAAAGTCTCTTTGTTCGGTTTATTAAGCATTTAGGGATGTTGTATATAGGCTGCCTGCATTCACCTAGAAAAAAGAGAATGGTATTTCCAATGCGAAGAACATCTCTGTTCTGACTGTATCTGGGAAGAAACCAAACAAAGAAACTTTAGAAAGAATGATCTGATGGTTACATTTAAGAAACCTTATTCAGCAATAAAGCACCTGGATTAAAGTGAAACACAAGAGATCGATAGTTCCCATTTCAGAGCAAACAAGGTTTATTGGACAGAAAACAAATCCCAGCATTTGGGTTGATGATAAGAAATGTGCACCTTGAAAGTATGATCAGCAAAGCAAATCAATTAACACAATTTCTGCTTTCCATCTGAGAAAACTAAAGACAGGGAAAGAAGTCAGGAGAGAAATCACTGTATGGTTGTTTCCCTTTTTCTAGGCAGCGTAAACAATTGCTGCTGACCCAGATCTTGTGGAAGCCTTACAGATTGCTACAGAAACCACTGAAGTGGTAACACCATCATAGAGAATAACTGAGCTGCTGGGTTGATTCTCAGAATAGTTCTGCCATTTGCCTTGACAGCAAGTAAGGCAATGTTGGTCATGGCTAAAATAGTGCAGCAAGGCGATGGGAAGAGTGGGCAAAACTTATTCCTGGAGTGGTCAAAGCTCAGTGAAGATGAAGCACGATTTATATTGAACCAAGAAGTAACCAAATGTTATTAGATATAAGAATAAATAAATAAATAAATAGAAATTTAGTGATATGATTTTTAGGAGCTACATTTCTTACAACAATCCCAGGAGCATTCTGGAGTATGGAATGGCAAGGCATGGTCTGGGTGAGAGAGCTGGGCCGGTCTGCGAGGAGAGGGAAGTACATGGAGGGCAGCCTCAGAAATTATCCAGTGCTCAGGAACTCTGACATATTTACTTGTCAGAACTTATTTTTTCCTTACAAGAGTTTTCTTGTAGGTAACAACTCCAGAGAAAAAGAGAGAGGGCAGAAGAGAGCAACGATGCTTGGAAAGGAAGAATTGCTGTAAAAATGTGATGGCTTTGGCACAGGGATACTGGTTTTACCTCATCTTCACTGGCAGATGGATTTCTTTGTTCACAAAGGATTTCTTCTCCTTAAAACTGTCTTACTTAAAAAATGTAATGGCTAAAATGTTAGTGTATCACATACTACCTCATTTATCCCACTGAAAGTTTAACAATTCTTGTATGTGAGTGAAACTTAGCACGAAAAGCTCTCCTGGAAAAGAAGGATAATTTTTCCATTGTTCTATTGTAATAAATTTCATAATCTTACTTTAAGTTCTAATAACTTTTGTTTTAATTAGTTGATAAGAACTTCATTTCCAGCATTTATTATTTTTGGAAATTTATTTTGAAGAACGTACTGCATAACATACCCTTGGTTATTCTTTACCCTTAAAGAACATAGCAGTTTAGTCAACACTGCAAATAACAGTACAACTTCGCATGTGGAAACAAATGGGAAGGGTGAATATATGACCTAACTGGTGAACACTGCTTTTTCTGGCACAGCTCAGCATCACTGAGAGCAGCACCCTGTAGCTGCGTTATTAGCTTGGCAATAGCTGCTGTGCTGAGCAGAAGCTGACATACATGTTTCTGTGCTGAGTAATCCCAACTCCTTACAGACCCACACCTTGCAAGAAAGATTAACAAAAAAACGTGTTGTTATAAAATGGGCCGGTTCTTGGTTTGTTTTAGCCTGGCATTTTGTCAGATTCGCATCTGAAGGAACAAAATCAGTATTTCAAAGCTTTTCAAGTGCTATTGGTTACTTTAAAATACAGGTTTTGCTCATTATAGATTATTCGCCCAATTTTGCTTTTGTTGGTCAGGCAAGAACCATTCTGATCTCAGTAAAAAGGTGTTTTACACTTTGAGCAGATGAAAACCTGGAAAAAAAAAGATTCTCTTCACCTCAAAAAACCCCACCCCACCCAAACCCTCTCTCATTTTCTTGCAGCTAAAGTTTACCCACATTTTTTTCCCATACATTTTGTGGGTTTGTGCTTTTTTTTTTTTCTCTTCCTCCTTCCCCATGTTCTGGCTATCTCATTGCATCATTTTCTGGAAGAACCAAGAACTGACTGCCATTTACCTGAATCACTACCTTGTGTTTGACTAAACTGTATCTTCCCCATAAAGCCTGTGAAGGAACCAGGAGACTCCCATTTCTCCTGATGGTTGGTTCTAACATCTTTGCTTGAAAGCCTTGTTGCTTTCAGTGCTGTCCAGCTTTTCCTGCAGACAGCAGCCCAGATATTAACAATCCAATAGATATCCATCACAGTGTTCGTGGCTTATGTGGTTTGGAAACAGCCAAAACACTGTCTCGTGGCTGCTGTCAGTGCTCATCATGGCAGAGTTCCCTGCCAGCGACAGCTGCCCATGCTGTCTGATGGGGCTGTGGCTTCCTGCCTGCTTTACACAGGGGCCGAATGGCCCAGCGATCACATCTGGCTGCTGTGAGGCAGAGGCCATCTGCACTCAGCCTTCAGCTGATAGTGCAATTGCAGTGGTGCAAATGAGCAGCAGAAACATGGGACACTGGTGTAAACCAATGTGTTGTGTAAGTGCACCAGCACGAAAACTTACAAGAAGCAGAACCGAGTGCTTCTCTGAAGATGCCTCCATGCAGGTGAGGAGACGAAGTACCAGAGCTGCCCTGGAAGATCAGGGGAAGTGCCTGGGATGCAGCTGTGCACGGAGGCTGCCCAGCAGGGATGCCACAGGTGGCCCTGCCCATGTTTGTGTGCCTGGGCACTGCGTCACCATTTCTTGGCAGAGGAACTTAGGGACAGTGCTTGGGCTTCCCACGCTGGAGCAGTGGGGCTGGTTTCCAGCTCGCAGCTAGGTCTGAGTGAATGGAGCTTTCCCAGCGCCTTTCTGGATGAACAAAGATGGATCAAATGTTTCGTGTTATCTGCAACAGAATCTCACAGATGTTTCCTTGCAGAAATCTTAAGCAGAACACCAAATGTTTTACCACCAGATACGAGACTGGTCCAAAGCCAAGCATTTACGGTGTTTTGTGTTTGCCCATGGTATTGCATGTGCCTGTCAAAGCTGCTTCCTGTTTTGGATGTTGGCTCTGGGGATGGAGAGCTTCCAGACACTAGGTGGGCCCGGAGTAAGCTGTGCTCAGTGAAAATAAAAACAATAATATCAAAAGAAGTATAAATATTCAGATGAATAATTACCTCTGTATCCTGGCTTGCAAACTTACATGTGTTCATAGAAGGGGGCAATTCTAAAAGACATATGCTAAATCCCTGCTGGCTAAAGATACAAATATCTCTTTTACCCTCACAGATCTTATATTTTACAGAAAAACAGGCATTTAAGACACATCCCTTTTCACATGCGTACAGTGGGTTTTGGATGAGGCTTGTGAGCTTGTCCATCGTGACGTCTGCTGAAGACAAATGGAACGCTCCCTTGCTGGCAGTGTTTCAGACAGACACAAAAGTGACCCACGTAACAAAACTGCCTGTGGCATGGGATGCAGAAAGAGGCATGTTGGGGGGATCCCCAGCCCTGTGAGAAGGAGTGTGGCAGCCAGACAGGGAAGAAAGTCACGTGTGTCAATGCCCATAACAAAGCAATGAGCACCAAACCTAGACCTAGTGCCTCCTTGGCTTTAGTCTTAGCCTTACATCTCTGGGAAAAAAACTTGCAGATTTGCAAGCTGGATTTATTCATTACAGCTGGTTTGCCAGGAGATTAAAAATGTTGTAAAATAGAATAGAGTAAAATAAAAGTATTTGACTAGTTATAAAACAATTAAAGACGGACGTTTTAGACTAAAAATCAAACATTTCTCATTTCAGTAACTTCTAAATCAAATCTGAGATTTCTTATTGTTTCTATACACTGAAGTTGCAGCCTTCATCCACGCAGAGGATAGTGAGAAGAAGGAAAGTGATGGCAAAAAAAAAAAAACAGTGGCAACCAGGGCTGGATGACACCTTGGACACCCTAAAAGCCAGCGAGCCATTACCAGCAGGAAAGATGGTGTGAAGAAGTGGGAACAACAGGCCCTGCCGAAGACGTGCCTCTGCACACAGCTCGAGCCCAGCTGCTCTCCTGTAGCTGCACCGAGAGCCACGCTCAGCCAAGGAGAGCGTGCCGGCTTCAGCAAGATGCGTACAATTTTCCGCTCTGTCCCTCCCAAATGCTACAACATACTTTAATGTATGTGGAAAATTATTTTCTTCCCAGATGTTCCTATTTAAAGCTCAATAGCTGTCTTAAACTATCTTAAAATTACATTAAGATAGTAATAAAGAGAATAAAAACATTAGCAGCATGTTCCATTAACTTCTATTAAAATACATATCTTATTTAAACATAAGTTAAATGTATGCACCAAAATTTCCAATGGCACACATGGTTGTCAGGCATGGTTCCTTTGGATGCTGGGGGAGAGCTGTGTCTCCAAGCCCCCCACACCCCCCGAACTCCGCTGCCTTTTAACTTGTTCCAGCGATTCGGACTGGAAGCGTCACCCTCTGAGACTGACAGTGAAGAAGAGGACCAAGGGCACAAAGGGCAGCATGAGGAAAAATTGAGAAAGAAAGAAAAAACAGCCAAATGAAAAATACCTACAGCAGTGTTCTGGGTGCAAGACTTCCTCCTGGAAACAGCAGCCTGGGGAAGGGGCATCAGCTGGGGAGCTGTGGGACTTACAACTGACTTCCAAGTCTGGTACTGAGGGCAACTGATTGGCTTTCCAAGTCATCAGTCTCTTTGTAAAATGCATCGAGGTATTTCAAGAGCTACAGGAAAAATGGCACAGTTCTGCTCTTACATGTGACATTTGGGTTTCAAAACCCCAAGCCTCTCTCTGCTGCTTGACAGGGGCACTCCTGTACGGATGCTCTTTGAGCTCAGCAGGGGAGCAGAGAAAGTCAAGGAGCTGTCAGCGAACAGGCAAGAAGAGCCTAAAAGCAAATCCACCTGCTAGGAGACGTATGCATTCAGAGGAAAAAAAAACTTAAAAATTATAATAGCTCTTAATAGTTTCCAAAGGCGCGTGCCTGCCTCTGGGGTTCGCACCCTCTGCCAGCGTTATCAGCAATGCCATATGCAGGAACTGATGCTCATGTTCACACCGTGCATTGTGTTTATGGCCTTTTAAAAAAACATTACATGTTTGACAAAGCAATTTGGCAACCGTTTAGCATCCTGTTTGATGCGTAAGTATAAACACACCCTTGTAATTTAGGAGGGATTACAAAGCAGGTGCAATTTAGATGATTTAACTTGTATCCTTTTAGTGCCTAAAAATCAGCCCTGGGATCCTGGAACACAATTATCAGCGACTGAGCCAGCAAAAGCTTTCAGTGCGGCTTGGTTGACGTGCTGATACAACTCACACCTGCAGTTCCTGCGAGGTTCCGTTGTGCCATCCTCAGTCTGATTTATTCAATCGTCTGGGTTAGAAGTGCCTCCTAGCAGTCTCACACCCTTTTTCCTAGAAGATAAAATTGATTCATCTGCTGATTTTTTACTGTGGTTTGGGATATTTCACGGCAAAGAAAAGGAATGGTCAGAGAGCTTTTACCGGAGCCTGCTCTGTGCTTTAAAGCCAGGCTTTGCTTTGCACAGCGCTCCGGGGTCCAGGGCAGGAATGCTTTGCTATGTTGTGGTCATTCAGAAGCACGGCTTCTGCCTCAGTCCTCACTTTGGTTCTGTTCATTTTCACATTTTTTTTCTGGGCCATGTTATCTGTTCCAAGGCCAACAAAATCCCACTGGATGACAGCTATTATTTAAACACAGGTACGCTTTTCTGACTACTGCTGAAGTTCTTAGCATTGAAGGGAATAACTTTGCAGATAAGACATTTTTAAAGTACAGTGAATGCCCTTTAAGATCAATGTTTGTGTGGGTTAGCAAGGGCAAAAGACTTTAAAAGTCTTTTCATGAACTGTGGACAATTCATTGACTTGAAAATGTGAGCTACATTGAGTAAAAAGAGAAAATATTTACCCACCGCAAGGTTTTGCAGGCTTTCAGGGCAGTGCTTTTTCCTCCAGAGTTTCAAACCATTAATGACATCTGTTGGAACCGCCCCCTCTACTTAAAAGACCTGCAAATTCCTCTGAGGAAACTTATACTCCAAAAGTTTGTGTCTTCCAGCTAATTTGGTTTCTTTTTTTTTTTTTCCCTCCATTTCTAGGTAATAGCAGCTGTCAAATGTTTTCACAGTTTGGATTCTTTCCCTGGACCACTAAGTTGTATTGTGCCATCAGTGCAGAAGAACCCTTTCGTTCTGCCAAACATTGGGGAGATTGAGAAGGAGGCTGGCTCTGTGCATGTAGATCTCATCCAGCTGCGTGTCTTGTTCTTTCCCAGGTCAATCCTAGAGGTAAATTTCCCTATACAAGGAGAGAATACATGTGGTGGTGTTTTTGCTGTTGTTGTTGTGTTTTAGCTCTGATACATGTTTGCAGTTTAATCAAGTGCTGCTGATTTTTTTTGGTTTGTTTTAAATCCAAGATTGAATTTTTTTTTTGGTTTTGTTCAGAAACCAAACTTTGATTTGAAGACGAATTTAAGAACAGCTTCTCAGTTTCATAAAAGGCTAAGTGCCACGTCTAAACACCACTGTCCCTAATCCCCAGGCTGCACGATACACATAAATGCTGCACATTTAATAGGAAATGGTCATATATCACCATGATTGAAGACTTGGGAGGAAAAATTACGGTCCCTTTGAGAAACACGTTAAATTTTTCCCACAATTTCAATAGATCTGAAATGTTTATCTAAATCTGTGAGGTTGGGTTCATTATTTACTCACCATAAAATCCTTGCTTAAATCTCAAGTGCAGAATCTCTTTAAGGACATTCCATGTTCATCTTTTTCCCCATCTGATGGAGAATTTGTGATTTTCTTATAAGAGATTGTGTTATCCTTTCCTGAAATAGTTCCCTCAGTGCCATGGACTATGGGATTTTGGGTGTGTTGATGTTCCTGATTCCAAGAAAAAGGAATTGACTACACGGCAAAAGAAAATGGAACACAGAGGTAGTGCAGCAGAAGAGGATGAGATGAGAGATAGTGTCTTTTCAGACAGTCTAATACTCCTGCAAGCATCTTCAGAGGGAGTCAGATGGCCTCAGGAAATGCAGGCAATTGGGCTCAAAGTTATTTTTGTACATTTGAAGAGAACTATACTCTATTTTAAATTAAGACAGAAACAATATAATGAAAAGTACAAAATCCAGTGGTCAAAATGTAACTTGAATATTACTTCTGGCATCTCTTAACAATCTGCTCTTCAACACAGTGGAGTTACACTAATCCCAGTCTTCACAGGCTGCAGGCATTAAAGACACAACTGTACACCCTACAGATTCCTTAAGCAGACACTTCCACTAAACCACACCAGTTTTAGCCCCTCACACCCTCTGAGCATACCAACCATCATACACCTTCTATGCAGCCTCGTGTGATGTCTGTGCTCTGATTTTTTAAGTGATCAACTTCATTATCGTTATCTTTGGATTTAGACTTCTGGGACAAGCACAAAAGTACTTGTTTTATTCCATAGGATGGAGAACAAATTTATTTGATTCTTGGAGACCATAATATACTCTTAACAGCCTCACCCGAGACTTCGCTTGTGAAGCTGGGGATTAGGAGAAGCCTTGGATGGTCTGGGCAAACCAAGAAAGCAGAGAGCCTATATTCAGAAACTTGAATAAGACACATACTTTGTTCCCTTTAGCTGACTCTTTTGCCATACCACAAGGGACGTGGTGGGAATTTTCTGTGATCTACAGCCATTCTTTCTTTCCTTGCTTACTTTTTAGCTCCAGTGAAACGTAACAGCTCAGATGAGTATCGCAGTAACTAACTATTATAGTAGGAAAAGGGAAGGCACCAGAGAAGCCCATGAAAATGGGATGCAGATGTGGCAGTGTCACTACTTCCCAAGAAAAGCAAACCACGTGCTTTGAGGCTTTCCCAAAGTATTTTCCTTTTCTGGGCTAATGGTAGGGGAGTCCTATAGAGGATGGGAGCAGATCTCCTCAGTGTGGAGATACGGCATGGAAAATAGAAATGAATCAGAGGGCCCTGGATGATTCCTCAAAGAAAAGAGCTGTCCTAATTCCATCACTATCGGAGCTCATGCAGGGAACCACCATGACAGCAGAGATGCTCTTTCAGTATTTGTTTGCCAGGTCGAGGAGGCCAGTTTCACTTCCAAGCTGCTCTTAACACCAACTGGGAGCAATAAACGTCTGGAAAAAGCGCTCAGCTCAACCTCTGTAATGTTGCCAGCATGGCTGTTTGCATACCGCCGTGCACTCTTCTTGGCCAAGCCTTGCAGTGAGATGAAAAAGGGAGTTTGCATCCTAGAGGCACTCTGAGGGTCTCAGGGTTGGGTCAGTTCCCGCATTTGTTGCTAAAGCGATTGCTTCAACTGAAGAGAGATGGACACCAATCTGGAAGGATGGGCAACAATAACAATGGATGGATTTCTTATGAGAGGGGCCTCTGCAAAACAGTCTTTCAATAAAAAACAAGGTCAAAGATGGAAATCAGCAGCTGTACAAGGATCTGAACTCTTCATTTTGTTAAACCAAGATTGGATAAAAAGCTTCGGCCTGAAGCCTCACAAATCTAGTGATGAGCAACACAGACCAGAACAGTAGGAAAATGTTGGCTTTTGAGTGCTCAAGGAATAGACATGTTGGACTTGAACATAAGATTAGTGTCTAAAATATAGGAAAAAGTTAAAGTTGTTCAAAAATGTTTTGAACACTCTTATGCATCCACAGTATTATTTATATGTGGCCTTTTCTAAGATGCACTCAATGGCACTACTTACCTAAATGGCAACAACTCACATGAGCATGGTTCCAAATTTCAAGGCATTCCACTGGGTACATCAAATCAGCAGATGAATCCAGCCATGTGTGTTGGTATTCAGATTCTTCTCCTCTTTCTGTTACAAATCCATCTCCGTGACCCATTTCTGAAATTTTCAGCAGCTGCTGCTATCACTGAACTGCTTTCAAAGACCAGGTCCTAGATGCCTTCTTGGGGATGCTCCATGTTTAGTTTGGCACAACGATCATGGACCAGGCAGCTCTTCCTCTGAGGGGACTGTGTCAGGGAAGTGGCTGTTCCAGGTATTCCGCGTCTTCAGCATTCACATTTGGGTGATCTTCACCTTACTAGGCATTACTGGAACTTACTAGTCTGCCCAATTTCATTTTAAATACATCCTATGCCCTAAAGCTCATTCACTGCTTCCTGTGAGGAAATGGGAAAGAATTCACAGCTCTGAAAACTGGTAATTCTGCATGTTATCAATGGAGACTGAGCATGCTCTTTTGGAAGGCACGATACAAGTATTTGGAAAGGGGGACATGGACACTGAACTTCAGGCTTACTGCAATCCACAACTGAGAAGTACAGCATGTTCTGGGCAATGAAGACACAAGAATGTATGATTAATTGTATTTCCGATTTTTTTTCTGTGCAGACAGTTGTGTCTGTGGTTCATATGCCTGCCTGGATGTGGTAACTGTGTTTGAGACTGATAAGAGGGCCTGAGCTCTACCAGAAAAAGGCATCACCTGCATATACAAAAGAACTACGGCAAAGGAAAAATCCCAATTTAGAAAGCAGCTTTTGACAGGATATGGCTAAGTGAACCCTAAACTTCTTGGGCTTTTTATTGTTGAGAGAAAGATGAAAGAATACTATTCCACAAAACTTCCAGCTCTGGCGTGTGGCTAGCAGCTCTGAATCTTGGGTTTTGTGGGGCACAAATCTGGTCCAAACTTTTGAGATCAAATCTATTATTTTAAATATATTTACATTTGTTAAAATAACTTCCAGGGCAAAAGTACTACAGCAAATCCCATATTCTGCTGATTTCTAGGAGGTTGTACAGCAGCCACGTTGCTCAGCTGTGGTCAGATACATCTATTTCAGTTTGTCAGGCTGTCAGACCAGGCATGGCCAACCCACTCAGGTCCCAGGCAACATTCACACAAAGAGCTGTGGTTGCATCGACCCTTTCTTACCCCGTAGGTAAGCACAGCATTCAGCTTTTACAACAGAGTGTGATGACTGCAAGCTGAGTTCCATTCAGAAAGGAGCCAGCAGCGCAGCCCTGCTGTGGTTTAGCTCAGGATATTTGCAATTTATGGAAAGCACAGCAGAATTATTTGCAGGAAACCAGGACACAAAGAATGTTGTTGTCTGACCCCTCTGTCCCAACCATGCTTCCTACTACTATAGCAAGCCTTACTCCTTCCTTTGTGGAGGACTACTCCAACTCCAGTAACTCCTCCACAAGCACCTCAGACACACGGTCTCGTTGCTGGCAGCCTCCCCTGCGCTGAGCTCTCTCTGGTGCCTGGAACAGCTGCTTGTTCCTCCAGCCTGGGCCTTTGAGATGTAAATAGTGTAATCCGACTTCAAGAGGCAGGGAAATATTAGCAGAATTTAATGTAAATATTGTATAAATCATCCCAAAATAGCACGGCCACGGGATGAGCCAAAGACACTAACAGAAAGTTAAACAGACTGAGTAAATAGAGACTAAATATATTCCCCTCCTGGAATTGCCACTGGAAGGGATCCAGACAGGAAATAGGTTAAAATGCAGTCTTGTGGCAGTGATATTAAAAAGCCATTGGCCCATTTGGTGACATTTATAGTGAATTTTATGCACTCCATACATTTTTTAATACATGCTGAGTTAAATATTATCAAATCTATAAAAAGATATGGAAAAATGTCTGTTTTCATATGGGTGGACACTGCCCGGAACTCTCTCTGTGGGTTTTGTGTCAGAGAAGTGTTTGAAAGAAAACATGAAAGGAGGAGGAAAAGGAGTCCCCACACTGCAGCTTTGGAAAGCTGCTGCTTACCCATTCAGCACCAGAAGTCGCTGCACACCAGGACAGCCGAGTTTATGGGACACAAACCCCGCTGAGGACCAAGGAACGATACACCAACTCCATCCCTTACATGTGCAAGAGGAAGAAAATCCATCAATTCAAGTGTGCAGTGTGGGTCTGTGCAGCTGCACAGACAGCGTGGTGTATGCATCCTCTTTAAGCAATCCCTAGCCACTGCTGTAGAAAACATGATCAATGACAGTACAGGTACATGAAGACAAAACGATGTCCTGGTGGTGCAGTCCTGCAATCCAGGTGTTTGCCTTGATGTCCCAAAGGCCATCTTTCAAAAAGCTGTTTTGCCCCAAATTTCACAGACAGGACGGGAATTCCATGCCTCCCACTCTCACGCTGCACCCACAGTGAGCAGTGGGTGTCTGTGGCTCTCACCCCCTGACACCCTGCGCAGCTCTGGCACCTCGCTGGATGCTGGTCAGAAGCCACAGGAGCCCAACACACCTCAGCCCCAGCAGGGGAGCACGAGGGGAAGGCCTGCAGCTGGGATGCTCCAGCCACAGCAGATGCTCCAGTCTAGAAGGTACCATCTGGCTCTGGACAGGCAGAGCCCGCAGCCTGGGGTTGTGCTCAAGATTTATACACCAAAATTTTCACTATGAAAGGCAGAGAGAGTCTGGGAAGGTTCATGACTCCTGTTGTGCAATCCCTTTTCATGAAAACTCCTGAAACAGCTGTGGCCAACTAAATGAACATTTCTTTCTTTGCAGAAGTAACCTTCAGGGCAAAAGGGGAAAATTACTGTGAAATACAGCACGAGGCTGCATTATCCTCACAGTGGCTCAGGCTGTGTGGTCCCCTCTGCTCCTCGTGCCTCATCCGCACTCAGAAATGGGGTGACCCGGACACATCCATCAGAGCTGCAGCAGGAGGTGACGAGGGGCTCCTCGGACCGAACTGACAACTGTAAGTTTAGAACTCGGCAGCTAAGGGACTTCAACAGGGGAAGAAACCCTTTCACCTTGATGTAAGCTGAAGGCTATTCAGACCCATGTATAAAGCAGCAGGGAGGAAAAAAAAAAAAAAGACTGAAAAAAAGGGAGAATGAGAAGGGAGGAAATAGTGAGCCCAGCTTAGCGTCTAGCAGCGCCAAGAAGTGGTAGTGCATGCTGTTGGCTTCATTTGCTCCACGCAAAATGCAGCTCAGTCAGAAAAAAGTCCATTCTTGTGGCAAGGTTTGCAAGTTGAAGGCAATCAAAACACCTTAGAAATTTTTCCTGACCGAGCATGTTGGTTTGGGACAGCCCCTAAAGCACCAGCTCTGCTTCGCTGCACCAAGCAGACTGACAGGTCACCTGCTCAGTGCCTCTCCTGGCGAGCAGGCAGCCTCCTTGCTTACAAAACCCAGCAGAAGAACTTTGTTGGTTCAGACCTGCAGCCTGCTGAGCTACAGCTCTGCTCTTACTGAGGCTGCTGCGGCTGAGCAGCGCTGCAGGCAGAGCCCAGCAATGTTCCCTTCAACTCAAACAGCACAGAACAGGCAGTGTGTCCTACACCCAGCTGGTCGCTGGCTTAATGCAGACACCTCGGGGTTTGGCACAGAGCAGAATGAGGCTCTCCAGCCCCTATGTTCTGCGGGAGCACCGGGCTCGAGCCTGCAGCTGCTCCCCCATCGTGCTGGGCCCTGGTTTCTGGCAGCTGTTCTCACAGAGCTCACCCCACCAGCTCCTTCCTTAGCCCTGTTCCCCTCCCCAGACCTGCCACAGGGCCCACAGCAACCCCCCAAGGTTATCGGTACCACCCGGAGCAGCACTAATTGCTGCAGGCCTTCAGCCCCCAGAGCTGTGACAGAAGCTCACCAACTCACCTGGTGCCCACACCAGCCTCCACCCCTGCAGGAAATGGCAGCGCTGCCAAAGGAGGGAATGAGAAGAAAACCAGGGGACTAAGAAGGAGCTAAGGTCAGCATAGTTCTTCTTTTCAGTGAGGCACTACAGAACGTGCACCAGTGGAGAATTAATGCCACAGAAACAAGCATCCTTCAGCAGGAAGACCTCCCCATTTTCTGCTAAGGACAGCGAGGTGTGGCCTGCACTCCCCCTTATTGGCTTGTGCTTAGCCATCAATCTTCTTTTAAAGGCGCTGAGCTTGCCACACTTCACAGCTGTAGCAATTTAAGCTTAAATTTGTAGAGAACAACCTAGATAGGCACCTCCCTGGCTTTGTGCTGGTTCTGAGGCCTGGTGCCAGGTCCCTGCTCCATCTCCTGTGGTTGCTCAGACAGTGGCTGAGGAGCAGGAGGTCACCTGGGGCCCTGCAGCTTGGGAACCCTCAAGTTTTACCTCTTTGCTCAGATATTGAGGTAATTTTCAGCAACCTAGTGAGCTCTATGGAGCTTGAAGGACCTGGGCCCTTCCAAAGTTTTACTGAGCTGTGTAGGTGCACGCTGCCCAGCACAGGAGCGTTTCTGTTTACAGTCGCTTAAGTGGAACCAGAATATACTTCAAGTGTGGCCACTTAAATCCACTGAGGCCAACCTCTGCTGTCTGGATCTCTGTCCCACGAGCAACAGCACTTTGTCACATGGAGGGGACTGTACAGCTAAATGTGCCCATAACCACAAAGCACTCGGCCAGGGTGCTAACAGGCAGCGAGAACATCAGGCAGCTTTTCAGTGTGCTCGCTTCAGGCCGCACGGTTATCAGCAGAAATGGGTGACAGCTGCAGAAACCAAACACCAGTTGAGCTGATTGATACAGGCTTATTTCTGCTTGGTAACTATCCCATGCATGTTTTCTAACACTGAAAAGCTGCTCTTTCTAAGGCAGTTTTGATCTCTCTTCTTTTCTAGAGCGCTTCCAGACCGCACACTGTTACTTCAGGGCAAAGGCTGCAGCAGAAGCTGAAGTTGTCCATCCTCTAAAAGCAGTTAAGCAAATCCAGGAGGAGGTGGAAGCGTGTCTCAGTGGAAATAAATTTCTGTCCATTAGGGGGCTAAGAATCACCGTGAACTTAACAGGAACAATCCCAGCATGAGAACTGTGAAACACAGAAGGGAATAATTTACTTGGTAAACACAGCTCACAAATCACTTCCCTCATAGGTACTAAAGTTCTGCTCTAGAGAACAGACCTCTTACACAGAAGGAAATAACAATGTGCATGGGGAATAACAAGAGTTATTATTAAGGAATTTAAAAAAATACACTTTCATTTCATCTCTGAAACAGCTCCATCTCAGAAGCATTAGCCCTTTTGCTTTTTATTAGGTGTTGGATTGACTTATTTTACTTTGCCTAAGCAAACTTAAGCTGTTTTTTAGTTTTTGATTTGCTACATATTTCTTTGCTACTGCTTTACACGTTTTTAAATTTTTTTAATATCAGATTTTAATAGATGGCTTCTATTAAGTGCCTTCCAAGTTCAACCCAACAGTATGATGGGCTTTGAGAAACAGCAAAAGAGAATATGATAATTATCAAAATCTAATTTCTCCTTTGGACTTGCTGCATTCAGTGAATAATTTGAGAATCCCATGCTGCAAAACTGTAGGCTAAGCTTGTGTAAAAATCTGCCCCATTCTGGCAAAACACTGTAAATTTCTAAGTTAGAAGTGATTAATCTGAAGAGTGCTTCTACAGGATGGATTTACGACTTGATTTCAGAGCACTGAAATTAGAACACTGCCATTAGCTTCAGTGGTCAGACTGAGTCAGAAATGAAAGTAACTCTTAACACATTTCCTGCAAGACTTTGGTACCAGGCAGCGCTTCACATTGAGTGTCTAGAATGACTGAAGGCAGAACTCTTATTTCTATATGGACCTCCTCAGACTATGATCAAGTGGACCAGGAAAACAAACAGCAATAGAGAAGAAAGTACAGTAATGATGTTCTGGGGGAAAAAAAGTTACATTCTGCCTATGAAACAGATACAGCCACAAAACCCAAATGAAAAATGTTTTTTTTTTTCCTTCTGCATTAGGCTTTTCACAAGAGCTTTAATCAAAAAGACAAAAAGCCAAAACCAGATGTGTACCTCATTGTTAGGTTTTCATCTAAAACCTAGCACCAGTTCTCCCCAGAGATCACCTCTGACACAAAGTAAGGTATAATTTGTCACAGCTCAGCTTGACTTTATCTGCAAAGCAGCCAAAAGCGTGTGCTGGGTGGGATTTTTCAGCATCAACACTCTGCTTGAGCCAAGAAACGTTTCCAAGGCTGACTCTTGAATCCATCGGGCAGGGACCAGCACTGATTAAAAGTTGGTCACTCTGTTCCCAGCACTGCTGCTGACTTTGTATAAATTGGGGCAAGTCGTTTCCCATGGGTTTCCAAGCCAAACTATTCCTTCTAAGCTCCTTGTGACTAGCTTGTACAACAGCTAATAACACACACTCCTGATTACTGTTGAATCAAACAAATGAAGTGAATCAGTGGAAGTTCTTCAGAACAGCACCACACCAAACAGTATAAGCTGTTACTGTATTAGGTCTGTTCTCAGATGCATGAGTGCTAGGAAAAGGAATTTGAAGAGTAATGAAGTTGCACACAAATGTTTGGAGCACTTAGTGTTCTCAGAAATGTAAATAACACCACAAAACACCACATGGGATATGTAAGCTGCTTTAATAATAATAATAAATTTATTAAGTGGCAAGAAGCCACTCTGCTTTGTAAACCGATTTTGCTCAATCACAATCCCCCTATTTTTTCCTTATTTAACATGAATACATTCTGTAATTTGAACATGAAAGATTTATGTAGAGATATGTTCTGAACCGCTCTCATAGATTTTACTGGTTGGAGAAACATGAAACATGCGGAAACAGCACCTTATTAAAACTAAAGGCCTTTTTTCATTACATCTCCTTTGCTACTAAGCTAAATTTGTCACTGAATATGCCAAACCTAAAGGTTTCTTTTTCCTTGTCCCGTGTTTGGAGATGTAGTGGGGCCTGCAGAAACATCTGATAAAACCTCATGTAAAATAATTAATTCAGAAGGCTTTGTAAGCAAAAACTGCAGTTGCTTCTTCAGAATAGAGAGCTTCTCATGCATAAATGCACTTAGTTAGGTTTTGTGAGGTGCCCAGAGGAGGATGTGCCCTCCTCCTGGTACAGTTGAGCCTGGAATCTGCACCACTGATATTGTTCAGCAACTTTGTTTGCACCAATAATTTAAAAAAAAAATAATCAGGCTGTTTTTATCAGAAACAAGTAATAAACCTTATCATGATAGTAAAAAAAAAAAAAATGGCCATTTCTGATGTGTGACATTTTCATTGCTTGAGAATGAATCAGTGCAAAGTGAGGTAACACATGCACCCCGTCACATAGGGCTGGGGGCGTTAAACCAGGCGCCGCCGTTTGGAATCCCTCTCCATATCCTCAGGGGGAGGGTCTCCATTGCACCCTAGAGGGGACACCATGTTCAGTAAAGGGTCTTCGGATGCTCCTCCAAACAGGGACAGCAACAAAGCCACACCATAGCCAGTAGCTCGTTCACCCTGGAAAAAAAAAAAAGAAATCATATTTCAGACTGTGTTATCTGGACTAGTTTTAATTTACTCACTCACTCAGCAAAAGCAGTGACAGCACACGGCCACAGCACAAACCTGGGGTCTCTGTCAAGCCTGCTCAACTTACACTTCTGTATTCTTACTGCTATTGTAACCTGTCCCCATTGGATTAAACCAACACATCAATTGATTCACAAGAACACAGCTCATACTGACTTGAGGATGGACCTACGCTACCATTCTTCAGGGCAGAGAATGCTCCATCCAGCATGGACGCAGATTTGGAGCATGACTTGAGTAAGTTGGGTTTGTAAGAAGAGGGGGTGAAGAGTAAATTGCCTTGTTTTTAAGGAAAAACAATGTACACACATTCTATTCAAGGGAGGAGGAGGAATCCCACAAGTAAATAAATATCTTCTCTGCTGAAGATCAGCAGGAAAATCAGCTCTAGTCAATCACCTTAAAACCCTGTGGGTGAAAATGGAAGGCTAGAATTATTCCTATATACAGAAAGCAGGCAAGTTTTATTTCCTTGGTGAGTGAGCAGGGTACAGTGTCTGAAGGCACACAAACATACCGCGTGGACAGGGGCAGCGATGTCGATGTGAACCCAGACTCCAGGCCAGTCGAAGCCAATGTGAGAAGCAATGAAGAGCCCGGCACAGGAGCTTGGAGTATTGTCTCGGTCCTGTAGAAACAACAAAGACACCGCTGGTCTTGCAAGAAAAGAGAACGTCAATGTTTTCTTATTTACTACAGGAAAGACAGTTGTGCAGATTTTAATTAAAAGACTAATGAATGGCTCTAAAAGCCAATCTTGCTCATCAAGTACAATGTAAATGCTTTGAGTTAATCCCTGGTAGGAATCTGACCCTTCTCTTTTCTTCTCCTGCCCAAACTCCTTTCTGCACTGTTTTAAGAATTTACTGCACATTGTCACTCTCAAACGCTGCAAAAGCAGCTGCAGAAATCCCTGAGGTATCTGTCCTCAATTTCCTGGTTTTTGCTTTCCCAGGTACTGTCTCCGATGGTTATATACAATCTCAGAAACACTTCTTAAGATTTTACTTCTTAAAAGGCCTCCATCCAGGAACTTAGCATTCCTCTTAGGGTTATGTTTAGAAGGCAAGCAGCCCCTACATAACTTTGCAGCAGGCTACCCTGTTTAAAAATGATGCTACGTATCCAAATGGCAGCGTTTAGCCTCCAAAATCCCCAGTTAAATGGTCTTTGAGGTCTTTATATGGTTCATTTCTAAAAGATTACAGCCCACAGGAAGAACTTTCATACAGCTATTAGCAGGTCAACGCATTATTGAGAATACACACAGAAACACATTTTTATGTAATAAATGACTGTAAATAAAAAAAAATCTTACTGCCACCGAGTTCTTCATATCAGCTACAGCAGAGGTAAATTCACTGAAGTGGAGCTCAGGGCAATACACAAGAGGATGAACCAAGTCTCCACAGTTCCTGCCAGCTTTAACACAAGCCTTTTCCCACTCTTCATTATTGGTAAGGACAGCAGCATGATACTTTCCTGTAGCAATTCCCTAGTGAGATACATGACAAATCAGAAAGGGTTCATACCAACAGTGCTGCATAGGACAATTTTGTGCTACTCCCTCTCAGCATTAACAGCTGCTTTCCACCTAACAGAACCACCACATCAAACATCTCAAAAGTACTTGACAAAAAAGAAGGTACCATTCTAGACGTAGACAGAGACATTGCAGCTACTGTAGAATCTCTTAAAATTTCTGGAAATTCATTTTGTGGTAAAATAGTCCGCATCTGTCTGGCCTATTCACATCGCTGTCTCAAATATTTCTTTGTAGTGACTGCGCAAGCAAACTTCATCACTTGCCATTCACTTATCCTGAGGCATAAAACCAAATCAGCAATGAATTATAAATATCTAATACACACACATACAGAATAGCCTGGCAACGCGTATCAATCACACAATATTCATCAGAATGATAAGGATGGCGAAGCAGTAGAACAGGCTGCCCAGAGAGGTGCTGGAAGCCCCATCCCTGGAGACATTTAAGATCAGGCTGGACAGGGCTCTGAGCAACCTGAGCTAGCTGTGGGTGTCCCTGTTCATTGCAGGAGAGTTGGACTAGGTGACCTTTAAAGGTCCCTTCCAACTCGAACGATTCTGTGATTCAATGATTCTATGCACCCCCTGTCTGCTAGTCAGTCTGGAGCAGTACCTGAGCTCCAGTAAGAGTGGCCATATCCAGAATGATATCAGCTCCAAGATCTTTGCATGCGTAAGCTACTCCATCAGCCAGAATCAGCCTACCTTCTGCATCAGTGTTATTGATTTCCACAGTTCTAGGAAGAAGAGAAGGCATTTAACACAACAGTGCTTCAGGCTGCAAGTTAAGACTCATCTATCCTGACTAAAATACTGAGTTAGAAAGCAGACTGAAACCTAATATATTTTTCTAACTTGACTCTGCGAATCTGTATTGCTGCTTATTCCACAGTTGCAAGAAGACTTCAGCTCATGAAACGCATTTTGATGCGCACTTACATACTCAACAGGGCACTCTAAGCAAACAGAAAACCCACCACTATGGCTATCTGAAATCCTATTATCAATATTTAGGGAAGCTGATGAGGTTCACAGTCTGTGTGGTACTCAGATAAATAGAATCTAAGATTGCTTCCTCTCAATGTTTCTGGGAAAGAGACAGATAGACTCTTACTTTCCAGAGTAAAGAACATGAATGTCATCAGGTCTTGTTGCACGCGGTCCAACTGCATTCTCGGCCAAACAAAAAACAGCATGAAGATTGTCTTTAAAACCCTGCAATAATAACAGGAGAGAAATGGGCTTTGATTCACACCAAGCTCTTTCATTCAGACTGAAATCAACGTGGGATTATGACTTCTTGGCAGCAATGCTGCTAATTACATGAGAAATCTGATAAATGTATGGTGATTTTGTTCATACAATTGCTACACTGCACAGAGATTCTATGAACAGAAATGTAGATAGCAGCACTTAAAGAATAAAAGCATTATTCCTTCTCAACTGGAAGAGTTAGCCACAAGAACATCAAATCCCTGGGAAAAACAGGCTCAGTTTTACCATGAATCTCTTAATGAAAGTCCTGTAGCTGAAGAAGTCTGGACTTGGTGAATCAGCCCATGTTCTAAAGTCCAAAGGGCAAATGCATCAATCAAAACCTTTCAAAAATAATGGGCAGCTTCTAGAGGCCACAAAATAACTTTACAGCTGCTACTCCAGCCAGGGGGAAAACAGTACTGTACACGAGATACCCCTCCACCCTTTCCTCTTCCAAAATGGTCTGCGCAACAAATAAACTCCCTATTAAGAATCTCCTGTTGAATTGCATCAAATTTTCCTCCTCCAAGTAACAGATGTGGTTACTATACTGTCAAAAAGAAGAAACCCACTTCCACTATCAGCTGCCTTTTACTGAAACTCATTCCTTCTGTACTAGCTTAAAAGCAGGATTCCCTATGTTAACATGCAGGAGAAGAGAAGAATGTCAAAAATTTGAGCATTTTTCTCTTCTTAGTGCTGGAAAGCTCATAATGGATCAAATACACGTTTGAAGGCAAAAAAAAAAAAATAATAATCGTTTCATTTTGCTATCCAAAGGCTTTTGAAATCACATTGTAAAATTGCTGAACAGCATGCAGGCAGACAATATTATCTGAAGACTGATAATAACCTCTGCCCTTCTTCCTGCTGAGCTTTCTATCCAAGAGAAGTTAAAACTTCAGTCTTTTTGACAAAGTGCAGCTAATTTAAACCTCTTCCACATTTATTCTGGGGGTTGCACCAATAATTTAAAAAATTATATTAAAAATAAAAACATAAAAAATTATATTAAAAAAAAAAGAAATCTTGAAACAGTAACAAGGACAGATTATTTCCACTGCCTATCTGAATACATTTTCTGCAAGGATATTAAATTAACAGGTCTTGCACAGGGCTGTAATATGAAGCAGTGGTATCATGCTTTTGTTTTTATGCATGAAGGCACAGATTTCTCATGAGGTGTGACAGTTTCTTCAGGCTCAGTTTGCCCAAACATATTAGTACCAGTTAATCCATTGTTAGAATAATTGTGTACGAAATAACTGATAAGCCACATTCACACCTACTGTGACTGTGAATATAATTTGTCAGTGCCAATAACTGCATGCCCACATACATCTGAAACAAGGACTGAATTATTGAATGAATGTACCACAGGCATGGCTTTCCCAGATTCTCACAAAGCATTGTAAAAGTTGTAGCATTTATCTCTTGCAAACATGTGATCCAACTTTGTGAAGGACTTAGCTATGGGAAGGTAGCAGTTTTCCCTGTGATGCTGCTCAGAAATGTGTTTTCAATTTTAAGTCTCTGCAGATAACTGTGGAGTTTACAACCCTTCCACATCAAACATGCTGCTAGTGCCAAGGCACAGAGTCAAACTGTTGAGAAATGGGAATTTGGCAACGATCATCTCCTGGACAAAGCTTCCATCAGATCTACGCATTAATCTGCAGCGGTACAAGTTCTCTGAACTTTGGATACTCCTTGGAGGCAATAACTGCTCTGTCAGCAAGACTCAGTGGCTGAATTTGTGGGGAGGACAGAGTTGTATCAGCAGCAGTCACTTTGTCTCCCCAGTTCACACTGTTAAAGCATAATGCACGTCTTAAAAATTCTCCATTATTTCTATGTGTGGCTTCTCAGCTCCCCAACTACTTCCTGACCACAAGAGCAAACCAACAGGCAGCTCCTGATGAGAGCCAAACTGCCACTTCCCCAGTAGGTTGGTATTAGAACTGGAGCACAATTTGGAACATGGATAGACTCCACACCCCAGAGCTGCACATCCCCTTCCTTGCTAAGGGGACAGACCTGAAGCTCAAGAAAGACTCTTGGAATACAAAGTTAATATTCATGCACTTTTTCACAATTCCCAAGATCCTTGCAAAGATTTGAAATACTTCTGTGAAATAGCTGAAAACACAAGAGTGGCCCAAGATAACTAACAGCAATGACAGGTCAGAACCTGAGGGTTAGGCTGGCCCTCCCATCTGGGAGCATATCCAAAAGTCAGCCCGCTCCTTGGCAGTGCTAGGCTACATGATATCAATTAACACATTTCACTTACTTGCTTTACAGTGGCTTTGAAGGCACCCAAAATAGCAGCTGCTCCACCACAGTCTCGCTTCATTCCAGGCATAGTAGTCTATTTAAATTGAAACAGAGATTTTATTTTGTTTGAAAAGAGAGTTTCATAGTGCTGCCTGCTAAAACTCGTATTTCTGATGCTTTTCTAACTCTGGTTTTGACAGGGCTCAGCCATAACAAATACACAGAACACATATGCATCTGCTTTTTGGTGGATCTTGCCTTAAAACTGTAAAGTACTAAACTTCTGCTGTTAATTTGTTAAAAAAGAAGAAACAAAAGATTACAAGATAGACACTGAGGTCAAGTGAGACGGGCTTCAGATCTGTCTCCAAAATCAGAGATGAAACATCTTTGTTTCTAGCTTCCTACTAGCAGCATGTAATACTTAAAGGCAAAATGCCAGGTAGCCATTTAATTGCTCTGTAAGATGTTCTTTCAATTCTATACATTCCCCTGGCAGTTTGTGCCTGCATAGATGACGGTGGTCGATCAAGAGTTTACTCAAACAAATATGTTTCAGTTCCTATCAAAATTAATCAAATTATTTCCATCAGGAAATTACACAGTAAGCAAAGGCAGCAGAAGTATCGACGTACCTTTCCCTTAATGCTGAGTCCTCCAGTGTCATACACAATACCTTTGCCCACCCATGCAATGGTCTGTGTAGCACCATCTGGAGTGTGACTGAGAACTGCTAGGGCTGGAGGATGCAGGGCCGCCTTGCCAACCCCATAGATACCTGGAAAACACGAGAATTAAGCCACGTGAGGGCAAGAAAGACAACGGAAGGTAATTTTTCTATTTTCTGTGAAACATCTTGGAATACTATGGGCAATAAATCTGTTTCAGAAGTGCATAATTAAACTTTATGATGGAGATGACATAGTATTCCAATTAACTGCTAGGAAAAAAGATGAATTTTCAACAAGATATACCTCCAAAGCCTCTCTCTTTCAGCTCCTCATCTCGAATAACGGTAGGAGTAATCCCAAGATCCTTGCCAACTTTTTTGATTTCCTTCATCATCAAAAGAAAAAGGACAACAGTAAGTCATCAGGACACAGCAGAGATGCACTCACATATCGGTTTTATGTGATTTTTGCATGCATGCACATACAAACATCCACTATTTTGGGACTGGTGCTGGTTTCCAATGGTCTAATTTCACTGAGACATCCTTGATTATTTACTACTGCATGAAATGCAAATCTGACCTTTAAGCTCTGCCAGGAAGGGAAATCTTCAGAGGTAAAGGCCAGCTGTTTACTCTATTGGATCATTATGAAATAAGACAGGAGTATTTTCACTCTCAACAGCTTTCCAGATCTTTATAATAAATTCATTTACAAATGTGTCAACTTCTGTCCAATAATTTCAGAAACTTATCACCCTAGGGCTTAAGAGAGCACTAGCACCGGAGCCAGTGTTGTGACTGGACCAAAAACTCACCTCTTCTGACTCCCAGCTCTAGACTACACCTCCTTCCCACTTAGTTAAGTTCTACTAAGTATTAATGGCTAAAGAAATAGCTTGAACATCCTTGGACAGGTTCTTTGATACGTTTCCTACAGCTGACTAAAAGGTTTTGCTAAGAGGTAGGAACACTCATTCTTCATTACTGTAACCAAGACTGCCAATAAGTGGATCCTACTCATCAGCTGTATTACTCACCTCCAGGAAGGTATCTGTGTTCATCTCATTGCATGGGGTGTCCACAATTCGAGCAGCCAGTCTGACTCCTTCTGTAGCACTTGCCAGACACTATGAGAAGAAGTGAGAACACCTGAGAACTGGCCTTGGGTTAGCTGGTTTTCTGCATGACTTCCTATCTAGCCCTAAGCGGACTGCACTGGATATGAGGGTCCTTGGGAGCTGACTAACTGCAGCTGATGACTGATAGTTGTACAATACTGAATAATGTCAACCAAACTGTTATTTTCTTAAGTGTTAAGCAGAAGATATTTTCTCCTATGTTCTAATTTCTAGGCAACTGGATTCCTTCCCACCGTGAATTGATACTGCAAAATTAGTAGTCTTCTCCACTAACAAAGCAAGATCAAGAATGCAGTGCAAGACAGAGGGTTGGAAAGACAAAAATTCAGGGAACCCCAAAGAACTTGCAGGCTACTTGGACTGGAAATCTGCAGAGATTACACCATGTACGACATGGGAAGCTGCAGTTTACATACAGCAGGCAGAATGGTTCAGTACCATAAGCCATTCTATATGGCAAGCCCACAGGGAATTGGAAATATGAAATCTTTGTGTAAAGCACGCACGCATTACCTCCCTCCTGACTGAGTGAAAACAGATCTAAGCAAGAGTGGACTGAACCAAAACGGTCCACAGCAAGCACACTGAGGCTGTTCCCTTACACAAGAAACCTCCTGGCAAAAAGGACAAGGGAGGCACCAGAGGCTTTTAACTTTTAACTCCTGAGAAACAACAATTGAAGAAAAAAAGACCAGTTGGAAAGACACTGTTTAAGCTTCCCAGTAGCCACACTACACTGAAGACCACACACAGCAGAAGGGTGAGTCAAAATAGGTTTCACAGGAATCTGATGGGTTGGCTAGTTATTTGTGCTGAGGTATCTCACGTTTGGCTTGGCCAGACTGGCCTAAGGACTCTGTATGTTCTCTATCCCAGCAGACTCATAAACATTGGCTTGTTTTGGAGTTCTGCCTGATTCCCTACAATTACTTTTGATTGCTTTAGTTCCCGTACAGGGATAAGAACCTCCTCAGGAGCCAGACTAGGTTTGAAGTGATTCATCAACAGGGCTACGCAGGTAAAAAGAGGAGCTTTATCCCAAATGCCAGGTCTGAGGGAATCACTATGACTTAGAAAGAAGCTGTGTCTGGGTTTGGCTTCCAGAGTACTGAAGAGAACCTGGCCAATGGCAGTCTTTAGTCTGCCCTATAAAACTGTGACAATCCCTTCTAGTCCCCACCATAAAATACCAAGGACAACGCAGTAGGTGCACAATGTGGCAACAAGCCTAGGGAAAGGTTTAGCTAAAAAAATGCTACCACGTGCCTCTTCCACACTCCGCGTTAGCCGTGTGGTGCTGGTTGAATTTAAGAGATGAAAACTCAGCTTGGAGGAAGCCAGTAGTCGTGTTGGCATCAACACCCAGGGAAGAATGGGAGGAATAAATCATTTTGGTTCTTCATTATAAATAATCCAAGTGGCTTGAAATCTACCTATCTGAAGGAATTGCTTTTTGACACCAGGTATTTTATTTATTTACTTTACCTATTTTGAGGCTTGGAGAAATTCAGTCATCAAGTGTTGTACTCGTAGGACATACCTGTCACTTACATGACAACTGGCCTGGCATCATTCGCTGTAGCCAATTTGTTTCACAGAATAAGGACAAAACATGCAGGAAAAGATACTGAAGGACGAAAACACTAAAGCTGCAATTCTGCAAATTTCAGATGTAGCAACACTGTCTCCTTAATCACTGCCAACAATTTTAAAGGGATTTCTAAAACCTCTCTGACTGATCAGTTATGTGAGTGTCAACCTGTACTGAAATACAGAATTTGGCACACTGAACTGGAAGTTGCCTGACAGCTAAAAGGGCAGAACTTGGAGAAGTTTGTATTCTAGGCCATTTGTCTTCAAGATCCTAAAGGTTACCTGTTATGGAGTTTCTTCTCTGTAACAGTCAGGTGCTAGGGAAATAATCTTTGATTAGCTACTGCTGAAAGACGCCTTAGGCAAATATTGAACTGCTATGTACAGCTTATTCCCAGCCTGGACTGTTTCTTAGGAGTTTTGCTACAAAAACTCAGCCGAAGAGCTGCATCATGTAAACATCAGAAGCCATATGTGATCCCAGAGATGTCAGTGTGATGCTTACCTGCACAACCACAGACAAATTTTGCCTAAATTTTTATTTAGAGAAGCCCACACACTGAAGATAATGTAATATTAAATGCTAAAAACCTACTATTTGCATCTATGATAAACATGAGGAAAAAGAAATTCTCCTTGTGCTACTTCTTTGGATTTTCCACCCCTGAAATGTAAATTCTGAATAACACCTTCAGCCTCTGCTGCAACGACACGTTCAATACTTCAACTCACGTGTGCTTTGAACTGAACAATTTCAAGGAACTTTGCTCTAGCATCATTTCTTACTTTAGATACAACACCTATTCCATATATAGCCTGAGGTACATGTATTTGTGCATGCAACAAATCGTAGAAAAGAAAAAAAGGACTTCAAGGAATAATGAAAACTCATCATGGGAAAAGAAAAAAAACAAGAAAAAAAGCTTACTTTAAGCGTTGCCACTTCTATTGGTCCATTGTTTTGTCCAACCAAGAAAAATTCTACTGTTACAGTTTTCTTCTCTGTGCGTCTCGATGCGCTGGAACGATGTGTGAACAACGGGAAAGCCCTGGCCAATGCACAAGCAGAAGCAAAAACTTCAGACCGCTCACAGACCATCTGAAACGTCAGCCAGAAGACAACCAGGTCAGATAACGTTAGGGACATGGAAGATAACATTTAATAGGATCCACTACCTGTGGTAATATTGACAAAGAGTAGAAGAACTGATGTATGAGCAGAGACATACTCATACATCACAGCTGGCATGGATGGGGAGCACTACAGACAGCACCAAACTGAACTGGCTCAATTCATTTCCCACATGGAAATGAATTACACTGCTGGATTTGACTGCGTGGGAATTAGTAGTCCTTATAATGGATCTGGGCTGTTTTAATTATACTTGTCTAACACAGGTTTGCCCACAGATTGAGACAAAAGCAAGGGAACCATCAATGCGTGTTCAAAACGAAACAAAGAGAGCAATGATATGAAAATGTGGTTAATATTAACCCAAAACTTTTTAACATGCAGAATGTTTTTCTGAAGTTCATTACAGAAATTACCAGTGGAAAGCAGTTTTAGTTAAACACCTCCGAATTTAACTACAAGGGAAAAATATAAGTAGAGTTACTACTCTTGCAAGGAAGTTTTTCCAAGTGAAGAGTATAATTAGATTTTGTTTCTGACACTGACTGTATGAGCCTTCTCTAATAAGCTGAAACTCTGAATTAATCTGGAGGAGCCATAGAAAAAAAATCCCAAATTCATCAGGGTCATACAGAAGATGACCAAAACAGTACAAGAACTTTTCCTGCACACGGCTCTTGCTGGAGCATTAGTTTGCATTAAGACTTTTAACTTAATGAATAACTCAAGGCACCTTCAATGGGTTATGCAATACAGACACAGCACTCCACAAGCAGTCCATGTCAATCTTCTGAAGCATGACACGTACCAATGTCTTAAATCCCAGTCTGAAAAAAAATCTACAAGTTTGCATGGGCATTTCTGGCTGAGAACAGTTCATACATATCCATCCTTTATTCCTTTCTACTGTTTGAGCACGCAAAAGCTATCACACTTAGGTCTTGTCCACATCTTGGTGCAAAATCGTTACTAAATGTTGGGGTAATTATTAGTAAAACTTGCCCAGCTCCAGTCTCCTTGGGTACAGCTAAAATCCCAAGAAGTCGACAAGACACTTGACATTTCAGCAAGCAGCCACTTACAACAATACATCTGTTGACACCTCCTGGAAGGCAGTTCCTGACCAGGCGGGTGATGAACTGAGCTGCAGAGGGGCTGTTGTGCCGGCTGACCCTGGAAGGCAGAGCGGCCACCGTGGCGTAGTTCAGGTAGAGCGGGCAGCTGTCGGTGGGGTTTGGATTCAGAGTGCTCAGAGCAGACTGCCATAGCTGAGGAAAAAAGAAGAATTTAAGACAAAGAACTGCATCAGACTTTTCCTTCCATCTCATTGTGACATCGATGCAATCTTTAATTATAAGATATCTGGTGTTGGAAATGAAGTCTTTATGCACAGCCCTTTAAATGCAATAACCTCCAGAGCAGAGAAACAGGGAATATGGTGAACCTGCTTATCAGTCAGCAAGCACAAACGTGCTTTCCATGACAAGCATCTCGTTTAAGCCACAAGAACTGTAATTTAAAACACACCATTTAGTGCAAAGGCTGCTTCTGAGGCCACCTTGCTAGCAATAAATAGAGGGGATTGATTTACTGGGCCCAAATTATTCTTTCACACAGCAATTTAATTACAAACAACAACAAAAAAGGCTAAATATTGTCATAAGACACTCAGGAGCCCAACAAATAAAGCATCCAGCATCCTAAAAGCTGTGTTGCCAAACATTTATCCTTTTACCACAGCCCACCAACACCATCTGAATACAAACAGGCCTGCGTGTTCCACAGCACAGCTGAGAGCAGGGGAGGGGGAAAGCGACCTTCCCTCTTCCACTCTTCGCAGGTAGCCAGGCTGTCTCCAGCTTGCCATCTGCCACCCCAGAACCCACATTTCAGTAACTGTTTCAGTTGCAGCCATCGCGCTGTCACCTCGGAGGCACAAGGAGCGGGTCAAGGGTGAGCGGAGCTCCGGGCTCGGGGCTGTGTGCGGGCCGCACGGGTTTCCCAGCGGCAGCAACGGGCTCCTGGGAGAGCGGCTCCGAGCCCGGGCCTTGGGGGCCGGGACACCCATTATTTTTATGTTTAATTTTTCGGCAGGGCCACTTCGAGGTCACCTGACGGCGCTGGTCGCCGGGTAAAGCCCCTCCCGGCCTGGAGCCGGGCTCCCCCCGCCCGCACCAGGCCCCGCGCGGCCCCGTCACGGCGGGGGGA
>WBMW01005037.1:0-101538 GCA_013396635.1 Penelope pileata | reverse complement strand
CTGCGTCGGGCACCGCAGGCGGCGACGGGCGGGGAGGCCCGGATGTGGCTCCGGGGCCTCGCCACGGGCCGGGGGAGCGCGGCCCCTGAGGGAGCTGCGGGGGGTGCTGGGTCTGAGAGGAGCGCCTATAAATCTCCGCGTATAAAAGGCTGAGTCCGCTCCTCTGATCTAGGAGCGGTTCGGAGTGAGAACTGGGATGTGGAGTAATTCTCCAGCACGCGTTGGGAGCTTCGCTGGGATGGAATATCGAAATGAGAGAACCTGACAGCCTGTAAATGCAGCCTGAGGGAAGCACGGCTCACAGCACAGCTCTGTGTCGTTAACTAAGCGCCCTGCCACGTTTTGCAGCAGTTTGTAGCAGGACTGCCCCTATTATTATTTGGAAGCCACTAAGGAATACCTGGGAGCAGCGCTCTCCCTGCACACACCGGTAACTGCAGGCTGACAAAAACCAGCCTCCTGCTAGGTGATGGAACAGGCCTTCCTCTTCGACCTGAGTTTCAGAAAACGTGTAGATCACTTCAGTTTTTTAGTTTCGCAGTTCACAGAGGACAGTGGAAAAAAGATATTGCAACACCACTGCGATCCCGAGGGTCCTCCTGCTCTTCAGAGAGATCCTCAGTGCTGCCAGCCCCGTGCTGCTGAAATGTGATAACCGAGCTGCAAATCTTTATTTCCCGTCCACAGTGCCATTTAGAAAATGAAGCATTTCCATCCCTAAGTGTAAAATTGTAGAGGGATACAAATGGAAAAAGCTGAATTCTTGGCTTAATGAAGCTAAATGTCAGACAAAATGTGCTTGTAAAAACATTACAGAAAGAGCTATAACATGGGGAGTCACATAAAGGAAAGCATGCTTTCCAAGTTCTATCTTTAAAAGTTCTTGAATTTTTAATAATAGGATATTTATCCTTGTATTTTCATGTTTGTCAAGCACCTCCTATCAATGCTGGATCAGTAGGGAATCGGTGCTCATTAATCGGTGGCAGTGTAGAAAGCCTGAACAGCCCGAAGGGAGTGCACTTCCATTTATACTGGAAAAGTAAATGCAGATGCAAATAATGGAAATACATCTAACAAGAAAATACACATTAGGCTGAGTTCCAGAAAAAAAACTTTTGTAAAGTCTTACTCAGCCCCCAAAGGGACATTATGGGAATGCTATTACCCAATACATTTAAAATTAGCGACATCAGTTGCAGAGGTCAGTCACGCGTCCTCAGACTGGATGGGATAACGCCATAAACAAGTTCAAACTCCAACACTCAATAACATTCTGTGTAGAAATCTGAAAGCCAACATTTATGAACCTCTTTACTGAGCCAAAGAACATGAGCTCTTTAGGGGTTCACTGTTATTCCAATATATGTGAACAGTGCAGGAAATATGAAAGAGTAACAATAATTATTCCAGGATTGAGACATTCAATAAGACTCCACCAGGTGAACTCCTTGCCATTTAGTACAGATTCTGCTATTTCTACTACTACAAGATCAGTAGTACAGTACTGCTCCCCAAATCTGTATTACCTGAAATAGAGGAGCAGGAAATACCCATCTAAACCACGATCCCTCCCTCATTAAGGACAGCAGAGGAGAGTCCTAATCCCAGCAACAAAATGACTGCGAAAGTCAATTTTATCT
Organism: Penelope pileata; assembly: GCA_013396635.1. NCBI lineage: Eukaryota > Metazoa > Chordata > Aves > Galliformes > Cracidae > Penelope > Penelope pileata. The sequence goes on along the minus strand of WBMW01005037.1, from coordinate 99,895 downwards.
ATAGTACAGGAATTTTACTTGTTTTCCACTAAGAGCAGTTGCAAGCATTTTTACTCACGTGAGCCACAGCGGAACTTGTGGCATGGACACGGACCAGCCCTCTGTGGTCACTGCAATTCCCAAGCCTCTAGCATCCGCAAGTATTTATAGAATTACACCATTCAAACAGCCTTGCATACTCCACCATAATTAATATGTAAAAGCATAATGCATTCCCTGTTTCAACGAATATTATCTAATTTATTTGGAAAAAAAAATAACAAAACAGTTCTTCCGTTTTACTTTTCATAGGTTCAACAGGCTTGCAATAGAAGTTAATTAGCTATTACAGTGTCTGTAATACTGCAATTTCCAAGTATCACCAGAATTAACTTCTGTTAACAAGGTGCAGCTTATTTTGGTATGCTTGCATGCATTCTAATGGAGAAATTCCGTACAAGCTCACAGCTTTGCAGGTCATTCACACCAGGTGGGGAGCCATGGATTCTTGGGAGATGATTTAGCAAGGTTGTTCTATTGGACTCATGCAGTTTCCCATTGCATTTTGTAAGCAGTCACAGGTTCAGGACAAGCTGTGAAGAAGAATCCAGCAACCACGAAGCCACAATCCACAGAACCCAGTGTGCCAGCTTTCTTTGCAGCAGCATGCAGAGATGCTTACAGGGCTGGACAGAAGCAGTCAGGAGGTTCAGGCAGCTTTTGCTCCTGTAACACCCAGCTAGGTAGCAGACAGAGCCAAGCTACTTCTCAGTAGCAGTGGCTTTTCTGGGCACTGATGCTACCCCTTCTGTAACACTCCATGAAGAGATTATTTGTACAAAGCACTGCATAAAGTTTTAAGGTTCAGCTGTAAATAATTTATACTGAATTGTAACAAACTAGACATCTGAAGTGATCTAGAAGCCTAGGATTTTTTTTATTATTTTTTTTTTTGATAAATTCAGCCTCAAATTCTAGCTCAAGTTACACAGGACAATTCAGATTGGAATTTAAGCTCTTATGCAGTGCATATTGAAAAAAGTGCATTTTCTCTAACAGGATTTAGACAGCAAATGAATAGTCATTTACCTCAGTGAAATTAAGATACCATTGGTATTTCAATGGCAACTATATGGGAATAAAAATCACCTGACAATGCAAGTTACACTGTGCTACAGGAAGTAAGAAAATTTTCAGTATTTCATGTCACTGCTGCTTTTATTTAATTTTGAAGAATATATGGAGACATTACCATCACAAGTACTTGCTTCAGTATACACCATTTGAAAAAAAGGAATTGACCAATTAGGTTGGAAGTGTTTTATTACTTCTTTGAATTCATTAGCCATGATAAAATGTCAAAAAGCACCAGTCAAGACAGAAATAAATAACACGATCTCATGTTAGAAAGTCGCAAATACAGTATATTAAATTATAGCAATATGCTGCTTCACACCAACTGATGTAGACAGCACACTAGGGAGACAGTAGTTTTACTCACGATCATTGAAAAGATCTATTACCAGAACAGGGGAACTGCACACCCAACTACAAGCATACTTCTTGTACTGATCCACTTAATGAATTGAAAGAAGGGCTTGAACTGGCAGTTGTGGAAGTTCAACATCCCCTTTGTCTAGAGGTAACGGAGTGGTACAAAGCTTTGCACAATAAGCCACAGCTTACATGTTTTTGTAGTCTTTTTTTTCAGGCCCGTTCCTGCACCAAGTCAGTTTAAACCACATCTTAGGACCTTCTTAGTACATAGTAAACACAAGGTCAGGGCAGGTGCAACATGAAAATCATAGCACATATCAGGAAACCACACCTCAGGGCATTTGAGCAGAACGTGGCTTCAAGTTAATGGGGAGCACTGCATCAGTCAGAAATGGAGGAAATTAAGTTACAGTCCCTTTGGGGAAAAAAAAAAAATCCCTACAGAAGAGCCATATTAAGAATATTAAGGCAAGGCCTCTACAATTGCACACTACTTCAGGCCTGAACTGAAACGTGAATATTCTATTACTTGGATATTTCTCTAATTTCTCTTTTATGGCCTACAGCAAAGTTTTCCACTGCAAAAATAGTTGGAAAAAAGATAAGACAATTCTCTACTGAAGGCTTCATCACTTGCATGGCATTTGTCATAGTCAATACGTGACCCTAAGTGCATCCTTTTCTAGGCAGGCATTTAGAAAAAATCATCTGTCAGGGAAAAATGATGTTAATGTTGTAGTGAAGTCACTTTTATAAAATACTAACACATATGGACAGAAGCACTGTAAAATAAAGAGCTTATAAACTAAGATCCAAGACCCCCTATAGCAGGTCAGATTGTGTAGAAAGTCAAAAGGAGAATCTCTATTTTTTAAGTTAAATTTCTTCACTGCTTTCATGTAATAGCAGTACTTTAAAAAAAAATGTACATAAATATATGATCATTCTGGTGAAGAAAAACGTTCTCGTGATTACCCAAGCTCAAAAAAAAAATTAGCTAAATGTGTTAAATTACACCAGTGATTAAATCTTGTTATTTACAAGATCGCATACTATTCTGATTCTCAGTAATGATGCAATATCTAAATTAAGATCACAGGGACTGGATTAGCTCTGCTTGTTAAAAGGTATCTTTTTCATCTTTCTATCCAATTCCTGAGTTTTTGAGTCAGAAGAAATGAAGTCAAACATTTTGTGCCTTATGCCTCAACTCTAGTCCCATGACTCAGTAACGTGGTTTGAATTTGAAGCCTTCAATTGTGACAGAATACAGACAACAACACATTCCTGCTCACAGGAACGAGCTAATTAGTGTACTCACTAATAAACTTCAATTTTGTAATTATTTAAGTCATGTGTTTCCAAATACCTCTGGACAAAACCAAGTTATTCATTTGAAAGCATCAAATCTCCTGACATTTTGCATATCATCTTTACGAACCCCTCACCAATCACCAAACTTGAACTTTGAAGAATCGTACAGAAACATTGCACGGACTTTGTACCACGGGGGCTGATACATTCAAAGGCAGCTCTCTTGAGTGCAGGTCCATCCATTCACAATGGGGAATAAAGTTCAGGTAAACACCGAAAATAAGAAAATTAAGTGAAACCTAATGTGACTTTACACCAATAAGAACAACAATAAGGACAATTACTATAACAAACAAAATTAAAATAACAAGCATCTTCCGATTCTTCTTTTGATATTGCTCTGCCTGTAGAAACAGAAAAGAAAGAGTTAATACTTAAATTTCTGCAAAACTGTAAGGATGGACTCTCTAGTATAAGGAAGTACATGTACCACAATTTCTCTTTGAGAACTTGACTTTTCATGTACTGTATATTGCAAGCAACTCCCACAAAATACCTCCAGTCTGCACCAAAGACTGCACTGAAGGGAAGCGTACACTGAAGTCATAGTTATCCATATTAAACATAGACACTACAAAGAATGCGTCCTCATGTTAGGAGTGCAATCTTACTGTGACCTCTCTTCTGCTGTCCTTGATAAGGCCCGGTGCCCCCGCAGGACACGAGCTGTAGAGAAGCTAGACAGAAGTATGGTACTTGATCTGCAAAGGGCACTTAGGACAGAGGAAATAAATCAAACAACTGGGTATGTGCCAGTCCAAATGGTAAGAGTTAAGATATTTTAAGGTCATTTTGCTGATACAGCATTTCTGTATTATATTTGGATGACGAAGTCACAAAGCTTCATTTCTTTAATAGGCATTTTTGTTGTACCCGATTCAGCTGTGCATTTTCATTTAATTTCAATTAGAACTGAAAGCTTTCATTTTGTTTCCATTCTGTTTTCTGCTTCATTCCCTCTTTCTTCTAACCACCTTTTCTCATCCCTTTCCTCTTTTCCAGGGGAATAAAAATGTGGAGAAAACTCCCCAAAAGCCAAATGTAAGTCTGCTAATAGAAACTAAAAACAAAACTTGCATTTAATTCTTTTTAAATTAAACCTTGAAAAATTGAGGGGAAAAAGATTAATTCTTCTCCTTCATGGGCCCTGGACATATATATATATTTATCAGATTTGCTTAAGAGGAATTTTTGACCTGAAAGTATGTAAAGCAAGCACTGATTATTTACTTAATCAAGCTGTAAGTATCACGAAACTTCATAAAGTATCACAACTGATCCCCATTTTCAGGGGAAGCAGACATTACTAACTGGTGATTTGCATCTCCAGACTTCTGGAGTGATTTCATTTCTATGAAAGTGCTGTCTACATAGTTTACAATAATTATGCCAATTAAAACAGAACACAAAATTGACATCATATTAAATCAGATGAAGGTTACCAACAGTACTAAAACCAGCAGCACACCCATATTTTAGATTACTACTCAAACACGTATGTTTTCCATCATGGGAGAAAGAATTTTTATGCTGTACTGAAAACATCTGATCTCAAGTATCAAAAACCATACTGTAATCAGCATTTCAAGCAGGGTTTGCTGACAATTTATTAAATACCACTAAATAAGAAATAGCACTGATGGCAACTGATGCATTTATTTCCAGTTCAGTTTGTGTAAATTGCTTGCAATTACGTTAAACCTTGTTTGCCAATCCCTTATTATATTGACCCTCAACTTACTTTTATATATGAAAAGAATAAACCCAGAACTAATTTTTCTTTTCCTCAAGTGACGCTTCTATACTGTGCATACTTCACAAGTCTGCCATAATATGAAGTTTAAATGTGTACCAGTAAGATGTCCACATTTCCAAAACAATGTTCTACTGAAATGGGAGGTTTTGTATAAATTTCTCATTTGAATATTACTTCCAGCAATGGACAGACTGACAAGTCAGGACTTAGCTTAAAGTCAGAAGAAAAAACCAACAGAACAACCACCACAGAAATGTGTCCTGCTACCAATTCAAACTTTTCAGATGTTCATAGAACAACTTTACATGAAAAGCATAAGGCTGAACTTTTAACAAATGGCACATGGTCTGTGAAAATATTAAAAATTATTCTTGCTACTCATGCTATTGGGATAATATTTTCCTATATCCTAGTTTGAGGATATATTAATTGACTGATTGAAATCTACAACAAGGTACACAATAACCAGTCCCATTTCAGAAGTGCTGGACTATCAGAACAACAGAGAAGTAATAGCAGATAGGTCCAACCAGGTCAGCAATATGAAAATCAAAGCACAGTGCTTGGATGCTTGGAAGATTATTGAAAGTTAACATCATGCTTGATGCCTAGTGTTAACAGACGTTACACGGAAGATTCCTATGACAGTACAGTAGGGTATTTCAACACTGTACAGCAATCACTTCTAACAGGGAAGACATTCAAATGAACAGTGGAAGAATAACACAATGGCTATGAAATAAAAAAATTAAGATAGGCAAAAAGCCCAAATAGTCTGTCAGCTTACCTTATGTAGTTGTTTTAAACCCTCTTCAGTTTTGATACATGACTGTTCAACATTGTAGTCAATTCTATCTAGAACTGTTCCCTAAATGAAACAGAGAATGAGCACCAGGTTGAACCTAAACAAACTTCATAAAAAAAATTATCGTTATGAGCAGCAGGGTAATAATGCTTACAGCAAACAGCTCATTACAAGATCTAGTCAGAATATCTTTAAAGGACCTCCTTGGCTAAATGCCTAACTGGCAGCTCTGTCACAATCTCACATAACAACCTCTCATATTTGCTACAAGCCAGCTCAGGTGCTTTTGGCTGACATATTAAACCTAAACTAAATTTCTGGGCAAAGTAATCAACAGAACTCTGGAATTCATATTTTTCTAGTTTAATACCCATAAATGGTTGAATTACTTTTTCCTTATTTGTTGATCTTCTTGCAGATTTCAAGAAGAAGAAACCTTACCTTGCACAAATAAGTTTGTAAAAGTAAGGAGTAGATGAAATCGTGGTATTACAACATGAGGAGTCTGGAAATCTTAACGCTACATGGAATCTCCTATCTCTAACAAGCAGTTGTGGTGTTGGAGTACCTGTTCTACTATCATTGCTCCCAGGTCCCTAAAGATTTCATTGAGATCAGAGATTGACTGTACAATCTGACGGATTTCTCGTTCCCGCTCTTCCACCAGTAACGTGTTTTGCTCCACCAGTGCTAGCTGGTCATCTGTAAAACCCTGTTGAAATAAAAGATTAATTGTTGTTTGTGTGTTCTAGAGTGAAAACATTAGATGTAATTATAGCAATTATAGATTCTGTAACATAACACTCCCTTTGGAATTTCAACAGCAGACAACTACTCAAGAAAAATCTTACTGTATTTTATAAACAGTTTTAGTGTCACTAAAATAACTTGGTACCTTAAGAACTTTCTTCGTATTTAATTTGCAGAATATCTTAACTTACTCTGTCATAAAGTGTATCATCCTCCCCATCATCCATCAGTGGAACTGAGGTGTCAAAGAAGTGTTTGGATCTTTCTTCTCTATTCTTCATGCCTGTGAAAGACAAATTATGTTGGAACACAATGTGCACACAAAGTTAATCAGATATCCTATTGTCCTTCAAAAGTATGTAGGTGGGAGAGTATTTTCCAACAGCTTTTGGAGGAAACACGATAGATATGGAAGAGTAAGGTCTGAAGCAATAGATAAAGTGTAAGAAAAATAATCTCTGATAAATGACAGTGTCCAAATTCTGTCACATAAGCTTACTACTTAAAGCATAAATTCAACCATGCACACAACACTAATTAAACCAGAGATTAAGTCATTATGTTCCATAGAGTTAAAAAAAAAAAAATTAGGGAAGCTAAGTGTGATCACTCTCTATTCTGTGTGAACACTGTTGTGATCCTCAGTTCCACCTCTACCATTTATACCAGGAGAAGAAAGAATTGCAGTACTACACCTGAAGATCAGTTATTACATATGAAGATGAAGTTACTAAGCCAAAAAAGAATGGAACAGTAGACTTTAAGCAGAATATTCCATTACCAAGCTGTTTATGGATGCAGAATTTTAATTTATCATAGATCATCTTTTAAAGGTTAACCACAAACTACCAATCAACAGCAGGTATCATTGCTGAAGAACAGCTGCCTCACCAGTGCAACAGAAGTAGCTCTGCAGATCACAGTTTGAGAAGCAGCATGTTAAAAATGAAGCTGGATGAAATACACTGCTTTCATCGATATATCTAACTGAAATTTCTGCTCTAGCAATATGAAATAGAGAGGCAGAGGTTGTGAAGCAGAAATTCCCTAATTCTAATTTCCACTCTATTATACTCTGTGGTCCTGTGATCACTGCTCAACTTTTCTGTACTTTCCCAAACAAGAAAATAATCACACCTTAATTAGTGCTTTCCACAGAAAGTGCCCATGCATGACTGTATTGTTATGCTTACGTTTGAGATAGTCAGACTGTGCATGCCTAAAGTTGGTGGATAGGTCCTGAAGGGACTGTGCTAAGGAAGACACTACATTCCTGAGAACACGTGCTTCTTGTTCCGTACAACTGCGCGACCTGCTCTGCAAGACCTGGACTGCTCTCTGACATCTGTGAAATAACTGAAAAAACAATTCCATTAGTTAAAAACATACAGCAACACACTTTAAATATCACAGTGGATTTTATTATTGCCCAGTGCAATGTTTTAAAAAACAAACAAACAAACATAGAAATACAGAATATAGATGAGCTACTTCAGTCTAACAGGACAGCAGAGTAACCCAAGTATTTCTGGCCAAAGGCATTTGCTTCATTTTAACTGCTTTGGACTGGAAGCCATAGAATATTCTTGTGTATTTCTGTGAGACAACTGTAGATGTGATTTAGTTAAGTCTTCCAACCCTATTCCAAGATAGAAAAGCAAACAGGTAAATAAAAATAGAGCCGGGGGTGTTACATTGCTCATTGTAAAGCTCCCTGAGTAAGGGCAGTACCAAGCGTAAGAGCCCAGGACTTCTGGCTCACTAACACTGACTAGAGAAGAAATGCTGTACTCCAAGGAAACCACTGCTTCATCATGGCATGCATTACAAATATATCAATCTGTAGGTTTAGAATTGAAAGCGGTCTGTACCTGTGTGATCTCTTGGGTTGTTATTTCTATTGCACGCTCTTCTTCACTGCTGTCATCTAGCGTTGGTCTGTTCAGATGTTTATCGTGAAGACTGGCTAATTCTTTCATCTTCTGTTTAACCCTGGCAATATCGTACTGAATCTAAAACAGCAAACCCAACAATAGGGAAAGGGAAGTGACTAATATTTCAGAAGAAAAGGTCCTGACAAACGCTAGACAAAAAATATAGAAAAAAATCTTTATAATAGAAAGCCGACCAAAGATCATTAAAAACCACGAAAGGCTGACCTCTTACTAACTGAAAACTCATTCTGAGTTAATTATTTTTAAACCTCTTGTTAACCTAAGAGAAGACTGCTGTTCTCAGATATGCTTTGAGTTGGAATAATATATTTATTGACATATAATAGAGTAAGAAAGGTTTAGCCAGTTCCCAAAAATACCAATGAAAATTCAGGTCAAACTCTGCCAAACATGCGACTGAACTTGCTTTAAACTAAACAACATGCTTTCAAACTAGTCATTAAAACAGATGTGTAAGAATGACCATTGTCCTAGTAAAAAGGAGACTGATCAACTTCCTGCACACAAGCGGTGAGATGGCATTCTGAGAGGATGGTTTGAATGGATTTTCCAGAAGTCGAGAGGAGCTGCACACTCCACATACTGGAAAAGACTCCTAACTGGACGCCTCCAGAGTGATTCCCTCACATTTGTCCAAATACTTCCCTAACTTGCAGCTCATCTGTACTGCACAGGCAGGAGAGCTTCTCCTGCTAGAAGACCCTAGCACTTCTTTTCAAATAGCAAGCTGCTAATCTTTTCGCTGGAACGCTTCAAAGCGTTCAAAGTCTAGAAGCGGTGTTACTTTTTTTCCATCTGAGAAGGCATTTGCTGTGCTGAGAGCTTTAGGACCTCCCTGCAGCCTCAAGTCTAAATGCTCAGTGATAGCACAGCCATCCTAATGGTCCTAGTATAGCATCAGCACTGGGCTCTCACTAATGATGCCGTTTCAGTTTTATGGAATTTCTCTTAGATAATCTCCCTTTGTTTCACTTGCAGTATATCCTTTAAGAAAATAAATCACAGCTTGCCTGACATTTTTTCCTAAACAGAGGTGGCAGAAGTTAGAAAAACCACTAATCTTTCTTATAATACTACTTCTATCATAAAACTTAAGGCACTGGCAATGTAGCTAACAATGTGAATAAAGTCCTACATGAGAAAAACTCAGCGCTGGATTTGTCATGCACTTACTTCATCTGCTCCATCAACCCATTTGGGAGGTAAGCGTTTTGTTACGCCAATTGCTGCTTCGGGATCTAAACTTATTCCTGATACCAGTGCCATACGATCATCAGCAAGCTACAGAAGACAAAAGAAATATCGTTAAGAAGAGACAGCAAATCAACATCACTCAAATTAGATGCAAAATCTTGAGGAAATAGTGCTTGCATGCTTTCCCTTCCCATAAAAAGGAACACCAAAAATGCATTTTCATGTGATGCAGATATAATCATGCTCTATGTTTTCTGGTTTGTCTCCCATACACTAATGAGTTGGTTGAACTATTAAAAGGTTATGGATGGAACTAGAAGATAGTATAGACGTTTTCAGGTTGTCAGTTGAACCAAGCTTTGTAATTTCAGAGATATTGTTTCATTTACTAGAAACAGAAAAAGTGGTATCAAATGACACTGCTTAGAAAACATCTAATTACTTCCCTGTCTGATCTCCAGATTCCTTATTTTCCTATATCAAACTTGGAAATCTTTGTGGTTCCCCACCCCTTTTAAAAACCAATACTTCTTTCTTCCTGAAGAATTATTTCCTGAAAGCCTGTTCTTTCCCCCTGACATTGCTTCCTGACCAAAGTTTATATAACTTATGCATAGCACAAAACATTGTCAATAGCTTCATTGTATCCCAAAAGGATACAGAAAGTCAAAACAGATCATACACATAGACATACAAATGCCATACAGTTATGTCACAAAACGCTTGTCTTCTCTAGGCAGCCTTTTCCCTCTACTGGGTATCTCATCCTATACAATGAAATTGAATAAACTAGCAGACTAAGAGGAATATTTTAGCTCAGTGATGTATACTTGATGCACCATGACAAAAAGTGTGACCAACTGTACCTCATCCAGCTCCTGAAGTGATTTGTGGATCCCAGCAGCCCCATCCAGTTGGAGACAGCAAAAGGTAAAAGGGAAAAGAGACATAGGACACATACAGGGTATGGTCAGTTGAGAAAATCCTAGCAGGTTTCTTTTTTAAATACACGATGGTTTACAAAGAATAAAACAAATGGACTTAAAACACTATTCAATAAGAAGTACAATATCATGATATATTTGAGATAGCCTTTTGCTTGATGCACAAACCTCTCTTTCAGTTGCTTGGTTAACAGAGAGACCATAAGCTCTCAGGTTAAAAGCTGGCTTGTTTTCCAAACTAAATGCACAGTATAGCTTCCAGTTACTAAAATTGCTGATTGAAGAACTGGCATACACTCAAACATAAGAACAAGAGTAACTTTTCAGTAGTATTTCACATCCACTGGTGAGTTAGAAGGTTTGACTGTAACTGGAGGATTACAGTCCTCCAAACAAACTTTACAAACCTTAGCTAAGACAGTTACCACAGGATAAAACAGACAGCAAATGGCAAAAGCAAACACAGTATATGGTCACTTAAGCATTAACATTCTGGTTTCAGGTAACAAGTTATGTGTTACAAGTGTCCAAAAAACCCCTGCAGGGCAGCATCTGCAATGCATCTGCACCTTCATAAGTCATCTTTGGACTGCAGGGGGTATGTGTTAGCACTGAGATGTAGCACAAGGACCAAATAGTTGTGGTTTAACAAAGCAGTGAGCATCATTGATGATCTTGTTTATCCTGTGCTAAGCTTCTGAAGTACAACTGTACTGTTAAGAACGCTGCTTTGATAATCTGAGTTTAAGGAGTGGTTGACTGTCAGCATGAGAATGCATCTTCCAGGGCAGAAAGCTGCTTTGGCACAGTGCTATCATAACAAAAGATTTCTTCAGGAGGAGCCTGGAGACTGTACTGAGATGAGCCCAAGCACCATGCACTGGAATTTGCAACACTGTTCTGCAGCAGCTCTGCTCCGGTGATCCCACCCCCAAGTAGTGACCAGCTATTACTGACAGGGATAAGCACCCCAGAAACGTGGAAGGGAAGAGCTCACACTGACACCTCCACACTGCTTGCCGTGCTTGCTGCGAGCAGCTGCTGTGGAGCTCTGAACTGCCCAAGGCTGAGCCACTGACTAACTCTGCTCAGGGCACTGACAATTCCCAGCCACTGAGCTTTGGTTTCATTTGAATGAGCACCCTAGAAAAGGCTTTGGTTTGTGTTAACACTACAAATCAACGTGTTATGCAAGTGCTGGTGTTATTGCACCCACTGGTGAGTACAGGTGCAGAGCCACTGCTCAGCAGTCTGTGTGCAGCTATCGCCTTCCACGGAACACTTAAGGATCAGAAATGATAAAATGGCAAAAAAAAACCTGTTAACAAGAACCAAATGCAATGCCAAATTAAACACACATACTGCAGATTACTACTGGCACTCCCTGGTCTGTAAGTCAGCTCAGTACACAGCTTGTGTAGGTGCAGGTGGGATGAAATTAACAACCAGAGACTGCTCAGTGCCAGCTCATCAAGCGAGCTAAGTTTTGCAGCATGAAGCATTGCTGTCCCTAACCAAAAAGGCTTAATGCATAGCAAGGTAGGAAGATGAGCCTGCCAGCAGTTATTTACTGGAGGCTATTACAAATTAACGATAAATTTGAAGACAAAGCTTAAAAACAGGTAAAGCTGAGCCGCCAGTGTCATTGCTGTAATCAAAAACGTTAAGGACCCTTCAAATTTCCCCCAGGAACTGCTTTTACAGAAGCCTTTCTGTACTCCTTTGGGAAGAAGTATTCTGAAAATTCTGATTTCAAAGCAATCTTTAAGCTTCCCATCCCAACCTGACCAGGCAAAACTTGCAAAAAGCCACAGAAAATGCCACAGCACAGATGGCTCTTTGAAGTTTCTGTAAGGAGGAATCCCACCAGGACCCCCTGGCTCACAGCAGCACGCGTGCTTGGGGGAAGGAAAGGCGATGGACATCAGAACAAACTATGGAAAATTCAAACAATGGGAATAACCTACGGAACTATATTTAACGGTGCCCACGCTGAAGCGAATAGAAGAGTGCTGCTCCACTAAACGTCAGACTTTTGTCACTGGGGAAAAATAATAATAGAAAAACGAATCGACGGCCCAAAGCCCCACGCCGGTGCCGACATGAGCCCGACACATCGGAGCTGTGGGAGCGCTGCCCGCAGCCCNGCCCTCGGCCCTAGCTCAGCCCGGGGCCCGCCCCAGCGAGGCGCGCTCAGAGGGCGCGGGCAGAGCCCCCCGGCGCCGGGCGGCCCCGGCCGCCGGCCCCATGCATCCCCCCGGATCCGCGGCAGCGGCCCGTCCCGGCTCACTTCCGCGTTGTGCATCGCTCCGCGCCTTCCGCCGCCCGCTCTCCGCCCGGGCCCGAGGCCGCGCACCAACGTTCCGGCCCTCCCCGGTGCCGGGGAGGCAGAAGATCCCACACACCCCGCGTGGCTGTGAAACCCGTCGCAGGGCTGACATAAAGCCCAAACCCCACAACTCCCAGCCCTGAGACGGGTGCCGGTGAGGAGTATTAGTGCCTTATGGTGGCTGCCCTTAACGAGAGCCAGCAGTGGCCTGCAGCAATGGCGGCCTCCACCTCCCCACACCTGGCCCAGGCCATGGGCCTGCCCTTCCCTGGCTGCGAGACTGAGAGCAATGCCTCAGTGCAGAGAAGACCCAACGTTTCCATGCAGTTCCCAGTTAATTAATTCTGCACTCTTGCTTCTTCTTACTGCTTCGAGGTACCCTTAATGGGCGCAGTTTTGGTTCAAAGTAAAATGTCGTATGACCGTTTTGATTTAACTGCTTCTTTCTCATTTATTTTTCTCCTCTGAGTCCGCACTCCGACCCAAAATTTGCTTTGCTTTCAATGAATTTTCCATTTTCCAAAAAAAAATTAAAAGCCCACCTCACAAAGGTCTTTCTGTCAACTCAGAACATTCAAATATCAGAACATTCCCCCAAAATGAGCAAGCCATTTAAAATGACAGCGTTTGGGTTTAACTTCCCAGAAGAGGCTTTTCCATGTGGCTGTGGCAGAAATTACTTTCTTTTCTGCTGCTTTTTGCCAGCACGGCCCTGGACAGCCCAGCAGCCGCTGCCTGGTGCCGTCGGGGCAGCTGCTGCACGCTCGTCACCGGGAGAATCTCCAGCTTCAATGCCCACCAAAACAAAATAAAAACTGGTATTTACACATATGGAAGGAACAGAGACTGTAATCACAACCACATTTTCTGGACACGTTATCTAGCTGCTTGGGCAGACTTGTTCAGTGAGAAACGGGAAGAAGTATCCCCTTGCTGTTGTAAGATGTTTGGGGAGTTTTCTCCAGTGGCCCTTTTGCCTCAGCGGGAGAGACCCGAAGCTTGGAATTTAGCAAGGAAATAAGCTCCAGCCTTACAAGGATCACCACACGCGTTTCATTTTTCGTGGTCTGGTGAAATGTGTTTTCACTTTGGCTGCCTCACAGAGACTTTAAAAATATATGTATATACTTCATTTCTTCATGCTAATTTTTAATCTACTGTAACAATTTTTTATTCTATGAGAACAGTTTCAGCTAATGATCCTCCAGCCTTCTCTTGGCACTGCTGCTGTGGCTGTAAGTCGAGTGGAATTTCACATGCACCCGGAGATCTTTTAGTTCTGGATGCATACATAGGGAAAACTGGTTGGAACATCTCACTGGGAGGGACGGTGATCGTGAACCCAGTGGGAAGTCTTGTGCCCCTGCTGTGCTGGAAGCTGATGCACAGTGGCCATTTACATCTTTTACTTCCTGATATTTGACAGTTCAGAATGTTTTGAATGTTGGGCAAGCTGTGAATTGAAGCAAAGGGTGTAAAAAGTATTTGGGACTGGTACACGGAGGGTTAGAACTCTGTATGGAAGGAGTCCAGACAAATTGGTGAATAACCACTTCAAAGTGGATATTAGGAAAAAGCAAAGGGACTACAAGGAATGGAAAAAAAGGATTAATCAAAGAAAACTACATCTTAGAAGTTAGGAAGCGTAGGCATAAAGGGAAATTTGCCAGAAGCAAAGCTGAGCTAGACCTTGCAAAGGAAATTAAAACAAATAGCAGAATGTTCTTCAGGCATACAGACCAGGAGATGAAGTAGAGAAGAAGTAGGGGTGATGACAGGGGGAGAGGCAGGACACAAATGTATGCATAATATATAGTGGAAATGTACACAGAGGAAATGAATGCATGGAGATAGAAATTATCTCATGCAAGTGGAACAAGACATAAAGATCATAATGGGACGATAATTTCTGACCCAGACACCTAACAGTGCTCGCCTGTCAAGAATGTATCTGGCTGTGTAACAGCATCACTGCAGGAGCAGCGGAACACAATGTGAGGGCAGGGAAAATTGTTCCAGAATTTAAATATGGGAAAAGTGATTCAAGCCTGATCCCACTAATACACAAGACTTTTGGATAAATTTAGCAGAAAAGAATAATACAAGACATGATGACAGATAGAAGTGGGTTGAAATACAACATGCATTTATAGGAGGTAGATAGTATTAGACCAACCTGATTGTCCCTGTAATTAATTTTCTAAACAGAGAAAAGCTGGTGGCTCTGATCTGTCCGGTGATGAATAAATATAGTTTGGAAATTAGAAGAAAATATTTAAACTTCAGAGGACTGAGGTCATGCTGTATCTTTCCTACATTCAAGGCAAGGGCAAATGACTTCATTATGAGGTTGCACTCAATCCATTCATAAATGGATCATATTTTCTCAACCTTAGACAGCACATATCCCTGAATATATCTTTCTAAGCATAAATTACTGATATTTTGGGCTGCTTCTTCTCAGTGCTAGAATTCACTGCCATGTATTTACTGCTGTCTGGAGTGCTGTGTCTTCCTTTGACCTCTTAACTGCTTTTATAGTGCCTGTTCTTTTCTGCTCTTCTTAATGAGCAATGAGATAGCAACGCTGCGTGTGTGCACACATTCCTGCACCCACTGCCTCCCACAGCCAGGGCCTAATCCAAAGTGGTGGGAACTTTCCGCTTGCTACCGTAGCATTTGGATCAAGCTTCCAAAGGGAGACAAAAATACTCCAGATTTCAAAATTCTATTTTGGGGTGGATAGCTAAGCATTTCTTTTTAATGGGAAGATAATCAGAGCCATATTTCAAAAGCCAGCTTTTAAACTGTGCTTGCAAACTCCTTTCTCTCCATCCAGTTCCTAGCAGAAGGATCTCTTTATTCCCACTCCTCAGCTACTGAGGCTAAATCAAGGGCAAACAGACCTTATGCTTCATTGATCAGATGAAGGTCAATCCCCACGACATTTTATCTTGTGTAATTGAGTAGATACATGGAGGAGGTGAAATACTGCAGTCCTTGGAAGCCTGAACAATTGCCTTGTGCCAAAGGTAGGATTAATGGACCGTTAAATGCATTTTGCCATGGCAAATCTCACCATCCTTGTGCAGCTGGGACACTTGGCTGCCAGAAAAGTTCTACAGGAAAGTTTCTATATAACAAATTGGCAGAGTGACTGAGTTAGCTCTGTCATTGCTAGAGATGCTTTTTCTGCATGGGAATTGAGGAGCTCCTGGCAAAATGGACCACATTATTGCCTTTATCCTGTCGCAGAAGATTTTCAGGCTTCAAAGCTGTCAAACTTGCAGTTTGTAGAGTGTTTTAATCACGTCGTTTTGCCAGTGAACTGGGAATTTCCTGGGTTTTGGCAATGGATGTGATTCTGACAGCCTCTCTGTAGGTGGTGCTACAAGGCAGTGAGATGTAACAACTATGTGAGCTATTTTTAAAATTCCATCTCTTGGTTTCTTACCAGCTCCTGCTATTTCAACTTTCTTAAAAGAAAACTAGAGTGTTTCCCATAATTTCTTTATTTTGTTGTCCTGTAATCTAAACATACCCAGTGGAAATACAACAGAGGAGTACTGTTATTTTCTCTGAGTTCAAACTGTTCACATTGTGTACTCTTCCTGGAAATCTACAGTTGAACAAACTGTCTTTTCATAGTGATCTAACTTCACTGAAAATTTAACAACAGAATGTAGAATATAATGCACTGGAGAAGAACATCTGAAAAAGAAGAATTGGGTGGCCATTCAGAGACCCTAAGTAGTGGATGTTTAAATTAGAAGAAATTCATGTCTCTAAGTGGGGTCTGTCATCTTTTGCTGTACGCTGAAACGTTCCCTTGAGACGAGCTGCTCGTCTGCACACACAAAACTGGTAGAACTGATTCTGCAAACATCCCAGAACTCCTCCCCTGCTACTGAAATGCAGTCAGCCCAGGTGCTGTCAGCTCTTACGTAAGTCTGGGTAGGCAGTGAAGCCTGCTGTGTCTACTTGGAGGGGTGGGAGGAATTTTTTAATCAGAATTCAACTGCAAAAATTGCTGCTTGTAGGCAGCAATATCCCATACATAATAAAGCACACAACCTTGTTCAAAGGCAGATGTGAGAGTTACAGGCTATGAGTCTTATCCTGGTCTTGTGACAGGCTAATAATGCCTATGGTACTTATACAATGGAACAACTCTGTCACCTAATAGTGTGCAAAATTCCGTTCCTCAGTTGGGCACTATATTAAATCTTTTGTGTCACCATAGTGTCAGGTCACCTCTGTAGCAGAGATAAAAGATTGCTCATTATAGGCATTTATATTTTTGATTACCCTAGTCACCTCTCCAGGAATCACATGAAGATATCGTGTTTAAAGTGATGTATCAAATAACAAGAGTTGTCACCGGTCTCTTTGTTGTAAAACATATATCCAAAAATTTTAGATGAAGATGGCATTCCTGGCTATCCTGGATGAACGGCTTAGCTGAGCAAAAGTTTTGGGGCTGGACATACAGCAGTGGTTAGATGCCCATCTGCAGAGATAGCAGCGTGAATTTAAGATGTTTCTGTCCCCTGGCTGTTTGCCATTGACCACAGCAATGAAGTCACCCTGCAATTTAGGTAGCACATAGGCTCTGTAAGTGCTTCTCATGTGCTTTAGTGCAAGTCAATCAGTTTAGTTACTGCTGTAGCAGCTTTCCTTGAGGTCGTGCTACCAGAGCTGATGTGCTGGAGTGCTGGGGGAGTTTGTTCAGCCAGTCTGCAAATCCAGCTTTGAGGGTCTAACAGTTCCATGTCTGGAGGAAGAGAAGAGGGAAATGTATTGTTTCTGCATTGTGGCAGAGTCCCATTGTTCTTTGAGTGCATGCTTATGTAAATGAATTATAATCATAATAAGTAGGCAGGCGAGGTATTATTATTCATATTTTAGAGATGAGGAAACAAGCCATGAAGAGATTCAGTGAGCAGTTCCCCTGCAGACATGCTACAATGTAAAAGCTGGCAACAAACCACAGGATTTATCATTATTACCATTTTACAGATGGAAAAGCCAAGTCACAGAACAATACTGGCTTGCACAAGGTTGCACAGGGTATTTATAGTAAACCCAGGGTCTGAATCTGGAGCTGCTGTGTCCTGGTCAGCGGTTTTCCCAAGGGAATCACTGATAAGGAGATGAATGGCAATGAGTTGCAAAAGAGCTGCAGAATTTCAGAAAGAGAAGAGAGACTGTTCCAGAAAAGGACATCTGTGATTGTGTTAGAAAAAGAAGCTTAGACTCTAGCATTGCCAGCAACTCATACCTATGTTCTTGTTTTCCTAATTAGTGGCAAGGTTCCACTTCCAGAAATTTTTATCTGTTAAAATTAGGCAATTTTTTTCCCCAACTAATAAAATTAGAGAAGGCAATTCAGAAAGATGTATTACAGTAGATCGTGATCTGACTTTCATTCCAGCAGTAACAACTGTTATCAAAGAAAGATCTTTTTCATAAACTTAGGAAACAGGGCAGGCTAATAAAGACATGAATAGTTTTTGCACATTAAAATATGAAAATAATCACAAAGAGATCTAGTCAGAAAGTCTGCACAATGAGCATTATCTTGCACAGAAGTAGTCTGACTGCTTTAGGACAGATAGCATTTAGTCATAAATCATTCTGAAACAAGAGGGAAAGAAGGAACGGCCCTTCTAGTGTCAATGCCATTTGGGAGCAGCAGAGGGCAAATAAGAGCACTTTCCTACTTAACCAATCTTCACTTTTTTTTTTTTTTTTTAAACGAGCTGATGCAAATGGGTATCCTCTAAAGAAGGAATCACAGATTTCCAGGTTGGTTTTCTGACCCCAGGATTGCTGCCTGCAGCTGACGTATTATGCCAAGATACTGCCTTACATGGTGTTTATTGCTATTCTCAGAGGTACTTAAAAATGGGAAATGCTAGAATCTGAGATAAGTACAAAGATGATGTAAGAGTGCAAGGAAGGAAACTAGACCAAGCAAAAAAAGAAAAAAAGTTTATTAGACCAAGTGGAACAAGGTTGGGAGGGAGGTCAGAACTGCAGCTGAGAATGGCTGTGGGGAGATGATGAAATCCCCTTTCTGCCTTAAATAGCATCGTAGTAAAAAAGAAGGGCAAGCCATACATCTGAAATCAAAACAAAGGGGCTGCAAGGAACAGCAGAACAGCAGCTCCAAGAGAAAATGGCTCCATTTGTTTCTTTTCTTCCTGTTGCTCACATAAAAGAGTTAGTGTGTCTCTAGAAATGCTTGTACCCCAGCATCTGTGAATTTCTATTCTGTGAATCAAGGCCTCATGGGGAAGCATGTCTTACTGACTTGAGTTTATACACAAAGAAACTGAGGCAAGGCAGTGTGATGCTGCCTTGAAAACAGTTTTTCTCCAGGCTGTCCTTGCTTGATCCCTCTGAAGACATGGACGCCTGACCTTGGCTGACTCACGCAGCCCAGATAGCTCGTTTACCTCCCACTGATGTCCTTCTGCCCAGCGATTCTCAGTGGCTGGCTGTAGGCCAGGACCCTTCAGCTGTTGCTTGCGGGCTCCAGCTGGTGTGCAGTGGCAGCGAGCATCCCCGTCTGCCGTCTGTGCCCTGAGCTCCTCGCTCACCCCCATTGCTGGGAGAGGACCATTCAGCTGCTGTAGATGGTGGCAGCAGTGGTTGGTGTGGGTGGGGGCTATTTTGATCTCCCTCCTTGGAGCCACGTGCAGGCTGGGTTGGGAGGCTCTGTGATCTCCAGGCTGCATGGCCCACCTCTGTCCATAACTGCCCTGCTTGCATCTCTGCTGGGAAAGACAATCCAGTGCCTCTTGGCTGTGCTTTACACAGGTGGCTACATCTTCTCTGGCTTCAGTACATCCATCGTTTGTTGACTTACAAGTCCTTGGAGACAAGAGAGAGCCCCATCTGAATTGTTTTATCTGAGAGGGCTGGATGCAGCCTGTGCCAGTCCAGCTGGAGGTTAACCTGGCACAGCCACCCCCTTCTCCTCACACGGGGCTGTCCACTCCATCTTCTTGCTACTGCATCCCATTAACGCTTCTCCATTGGAAGAATTCAGCCAGCAGGAAATGCTGAGCATGAGGGCTGTGGTGGGATTTAGGGTGCCTGAATGTGGGTTATTCTTTGTGCTTTGGTTTCCCAGCTAACAGCACTGCCTTTCCCCATCACTGTGAACGGAAGTGTGTTAGAGACTGAGCTCAGGAGCAGGACCAAGGTAATGGTCCAAAGGCTGACCTACTTCCCCTGCAACCTAGCTGTGGACCATGGTGGTCTGGGAGAAGTTAACAGGACATAACTTGGCTCCATGTGTTTTCTTGAGGTATTCAGTCTAAGTAGGATCAGCAGCTTTGCCTATCCCCATCTCGGTTTCTTGACCAAAGATGAGGTGCGAGGAACTGAACCACATTCCCTGGGAAGAGCTGATAGAGCTTCCCCCACCTCTCCCCCCTCTCTGGTGCTTTGAACCAAAACAGCTGCAAACTTCTTGTGGCTGGAGATGTGCTGAGTGGCCTGGCAGGAGTTCAGGGGGAGGTAAAGGAATCCCACCCACCAGTAGCAAGGGCTCTGTGCCACCACCAGCCCTTGCGTGCCCTAAATCCTGAGTTCCCGGTAACTGCTATCTCCATAAATACCAGTCAGCCAGCGGGAGAGGGGTCTTACATCACTGAGCTGCGTTGTATTGTGTGAAATATGAGGTGACACCCAATACACTGGCATTAGGCACAGGAGTTGTCTGCTGATGTGGTGACACACTTGAGGCAAAGCTGGAAAATTTGATCCCTTCCTGCCCGTGGTCTCTGAGGCCCTGTGGTAAGGCACGCTTCACTTGCTTTGCTTGGGGATAGGGAAATGGGAAAATGTAGCATGTGGGCCAGAACCATCTGCAGTTCGCGAACTCAGATGTGTCAGGTTGGCAAGTGCCCACGGGGCCGCTCCATCTGCTGTGATCAGGCCCTGTCGCAGCGGGAGAGCCTGGGCTGAGCACAGCATGGCCAGCGTGGGCCCTGCTGAGGCTCAAGGGAGGTGGAGAATGCTGAGCTGCTTTTGGCAGGGCTGTATCAGCAATGACTTTGGCCAACAGTCAGTCTGGCTTCAGACCCAGCTCACAATGCCTCCCTGCTGCATGGAGTGCCCCATATCCCTTCCTTCTCCCCCAGGACCTGCTGCCTGCCTGCTTTCCTATGGAACCAGTGACAGAGCTGGCGTGTGATCCTCCTAAATGTGCCAAGCACTACTGAGACCTGCAAACACCTTTCTGTGCTCCCCTGCTTGACTTTGCTTCATTTCTATTTCCAGATAGCTTCTCTCTGTTTATAGCAGACAACAGCTGTGTTAGCAAGGCCAAAGCCCAGGGCAAGGAGGGTTCACCCCTCCTGCAGCTCTGCTCCTAGTTCCCATTTTCATGGCCAACCTCCAGAATGATGGTGCCTATAGAGCAACTGTGAAACCATATCAGTACGGTGAGCGCTAACAATTTAACACCCATAACTGCATGTCCAACCTGCACATGGCCCGGCAGCAGAGCAAGCACACAGGGTGCAGCACACTGACATCACTGATGGGGCAATGTTCCTCATGCAGGGACCGTGTGGTGACCTACGCCTTGCTGTGGTGCCTCATGCAGCTCAGAGCAGTCATGCAAGCATCCATGTACCACATGGGAGAGTGTCTCTGTTCCTAATTTACCAGGAGGTAGGCAATTTTCTTTGGGTTCCCATGCAGATTTTGTAAAATCAATTCCCACCCCCCTCAAAAAAAAAAAAAAAAAAATCATACAATTGATACTAATTAATAATTAACTAACTAATGTCTGTTCTACCACAGGACTTGAATGGGAAAATGAGAATTTCAGAGAAATCTACAATATTCCCTTGGGCGGATGTGTACACCCATGCATCTAGAAGGGTTTCTGGTTGTTTATGTAACAGAAGTGTCTTGAAACAGATCCATTTGCTCTGAAGAACAAAGGATTAATGAACAATGTGCAATTAAAGCCTGCACGTGACACAGCAAGTAAGGATGGCTCCAGCTCCGCTCCAGGGCTTCCTTCATGTGCACTTGTTTAAACTAACACCTCTCTTTGTGTTCTTTGGGACAGATTTTTCAATGGGGCTTTACAATAGCAGCCAAGCTGCGACATGAGTGAATGAAACTTTTCCTGACCTTCTCCACGCTACCACACTGACAATGATGGGCTGGGTGTAAATGGCCAAAAAGAATGTAGGAGGAAGCAGGGGAAATCTTATAGGAGAAAAATAAACTCTGTGCTATTGTTGACTGCAAATGTGATGGAGCTTGGAGCCAGGGCTTCTGACCCAGCTCCTTGCCCAGATGATGCCCACTGATGTGAATTCTGTTTCTATTTTGCACGTGGAAAAACCATGGCACGGGGAGGCAGAATGACTGCAATAGGGAATAAGGAAAACCTTTGGCTGAGTCTGTGATAAGAGTAACGTCCTGAATCTGCACCTCAGCAGCAGATCAAGGCCTCTGGATCCCTTGAAGACTGTGCTGCATCATTCAGTGCACATATTGTCCTCCCTCAAAGGAGCAACAGCGTGCACATCGTTAAAAATAAATATTTTATGCTGATTATTCCCAAATGCTTGCTCTCTGTCTATCTGGGTTCATAAGCAGCACCCATTCTGCACATAAGCTCATGCATTTACATCTCCCAGGGAAGATCAGACCTCCTCAGGCTGAGGAATTGTGCTCTGGGCCCCTGATAAACCATTTTATGGAGATGGATAACTTCTGTGGTTTCATGCTTCCTTTCCCTGAAACGCCATTAAAGGTACATCAAGTGCTTTTGTATTTCTTTGAGGGAATTTCCTCCCAGACTCTGCAGACAGAGAAAAAAATGGGGGTGGGAAGGGAGCTGGAGCTGAATTATGCTGCTGGTTGGCAGTGTCTCAGTGAGAGCAGAGGAGTGTGGCGTGTGCCTCGCTTAAATCCATCGCCTCGCCATGAGCTGCAGACCTGGATGAGTTACCTTGTCTGAAGGATTGAAATACCACATCAAAGCAGCGCGTGGATCAAAGGTGAAAGCAACAGGCATTCCCGGCTGGCTCATCTTTCAGACCTTCCTCTCTCTTCAGTTTCCACTTTGAATCTGATAACGCAGCCTGAACACAGCCTTTCATGAGCCTTCATTCCTCTAGGCACAGCTGGCATGGAACATCTATTTCCTTGTCAGCAGGCTACATGGGGCACAGGATTTCCAGGGCTTAGCTCACAGGCATCAGTGTGATGGAGAAGGTCTATCAGGCTGAACAGGGCAGATGCAGCTCTGATGCAGTTGGTGTGATGGAGCAGAGGCTCTTCAGCCCCAGGTGCAAACCCACACAGAGCTGCTCAGCAGCCCAGTACCAGCACTAATCGGTAGCGTGCAGGGCTCAGGACCCTCCAGGGAGCCAAATCCATCGTTCAAGACTTCATGCAAAGACAGTCTAAAGCTTGCACGAGGCTTGGAGAGGACATGCTGAAACACACAGGGCAGGACTGGGAGGAGGCCACATCTACTGACACATCAGTCCCAATGGCAGTTGGAAGCACACTAAAGCTTTTTATGCTAGGTGAAGTGAATACACAAGTAAATGACCTCAAAGACTCTGGAAGAAGGCTTTCTCCCCACAGGTGCACAGCTTCCAGCTCCCAGCAGAGCACGGGAGGTGAATGCTGCTCAGCGATGTCCTGGCTCCATCTGGGACAGAGTTATTTTCTTCATAGTGTCTGGTATGATGCTATATTTTGGCTTTAGGAGAATGATGTTGGTAACACACCCATGTTTTAGTTGTTGCTGAGCAGCACTGCACAGAGCCAAGAACATTTCAGTTTTTCAGCTTCTGGTACTGTCCTGTCAGTGAGGGGCTGAGGAGGTCACCAGGGAAGGAAACAGCTGAACAAGGGGAAAGCAAGCTTTTAAGAAATAAAACAGCTCACCCATGGTTAGGAGTCAGACACTAAATGGAACAAATCACACAGTCACATGACTTGCTGTCCTTAAGAAATACGAAATTCTGGATGCTCTTTTCTGCACTGCAGGTTCCTCCTGCAGTACTGCTTGTCACGGAGGATCAGAGCCACCGCAGCATGAAGGAGTGGCCTCATCACCTGAAAAATCTTGAATCTGACATTTTGCATCCTTCAGCCCCTTTCATTTTTGCCAGAAAACTTTTACTGAGTCTGTAGTGGCTCTCTGGGTGGAAGTTTCCTCTGATAGATGTTCTCAGCTGTGCATCCATTACTCCAGCCTGCTGTCAGAATCAATATATGTGCTTAAGTGAGATTTGTGCAGGTGTTGTGCTCTGGATTCAGAGCTCTGTACTAGTACGTAGGGCCCTAGTGAGTGCCTTTTGAAATGGAGAGCCTCCTAGATCTGTGGGTTCATGTAATGTGAAATATGACCCTATGTTAAAGCTGAACTGGATTCTTTTATGTCAGGGTCGATCTCCAAGGTTTATAATGCTCCTCAGACTGGCAGTGAGATGAACAGGGCAATTGTATATCTCCTTTTCATACTCAAATCTCCAAAAAGAAAACATTGTGGCTCATTAGCTAGAGAAGTTGTGTTTTCTTCAACAGGAAGCTTTGGAGATTCTCTGCTCCCAGCTCTCCTTACACTCTTCCCTTCCACCATGCTGGAAAAACTCCCACAGAAAGACAGGCAGATACTTTAATCAATAAATGGTCCTCATTTCAATTAGCAATGGCTGTTTTCCTTTTAATTTAATTCTACGTTCTGGATTCTGTTTATGAAAGCTGCCATTAATTATGTTTTTCATCAGTCAATGTTCAGAGATGGCTAATGGCCCAGCACACCTAATTAGTCCTTCAAGTATGATAATGTTTCAGCAAGTCCACAGTTAGTGTGCAGGGCTGATATCCGCTGCGTAGCGGAGTTGCGACTGGGGCTGTGCGAACTCCCCTGGTGTGTGTCAGATCGCGCTGCAGCTGCCTTCCACCCCTGCTTCCAACATGTGGCTGGCTGTGGGCTGCAGTTACTGGGATGTGATGATAACAGCCAGTGCCAAAAATGGCCTCTAATGTCACTCAGAGCATGCTAGCTAAAGAGTGAAGAGTTCAAGCTGCCTTTGGAAGCTCTTTGAAGACATGGAGTGCAGAGACTGGAATTACAGCTACTTTTAATTTTGTTTCAAATTATGCACCTGGTAAGTGTTAGTGATGGCTACATGCACTGTGCTAGAGGTGCTTTTCTTCAGCTACCTCTAGGCTGAAGCCTTCTAGTCAGCCTTGCTTAGATATTCTCAGCTGGCCCATGCATTTTAAACCAAGTCTCACATCACATGAGCCACCGAGGCAAAGCTGGCAGCCTGTGATGCAGTGTGTTGCTATCTTCAATGTCCAGACTGTCCCGACACTGGCATGACCTAACCTAGCTCACCTATGAAACTTCTGGGCTCAGGCGAGCCCTTAGCTAGGTACAGCAAAACACCTGACACAACTGTCCAAAATGGTGTACAGGACAAACAACTCATCTTTGTTCAACAAAATGCATGAGGAGGTTCATTGAATTCTTTGCATGCCTCAGAGCTGGAGCTGGTGTTTGAACATCAGCCTCAGCTGGAACTTTGCTTTCATTTTGAAGGCGTTTGCAGCTGCAAAGAATAGGAGTAATTACCATCAGATAGCCTCAGGTAAGAAACATTTCAAATGCTCCAGTACACAGATAGCTTTGAAAAATATCCTCATCTGTCACAATTGTATATTAAAATCCCATCAGCGTGTGTACACAGAGCTGGCTCTGTTCCCTTGCCCAGGTTGTCACCTGCAGAGTTCATGGCATTGTGGAAAATTACACAGAGTAGAAGCATGTTTTGTTTCTCTTGGTAGAAAAGTGGCAAGCAACCAGCTCAGGGTTTGTACTCATGTGTTGCACAAAACAGTCTGTCACCTTCAGCCTTTCCTCTGCCTGCAGCAGCCTGGTGTCCTCGGTCATTCTTCGCTCACTACATGTGGTTTTGCTGTGAGCCCCAGGGGAGGCTGCAGGAAAGCAAAACTGATGTAGCAATATTTGCTGTATATAATCTTGACAGCATGCTGCAGTAAAACCACTGTCTGAATAATGACAGACACCTTAATATCCAACCTGGTGCTGAAGGTACCTCTCTGTCCCGTAGAATCACATCAGGCTCATGCAGAGGTGAGGATTCAATTAGCTGATTTTGGTGTGACCTCACTAAGTTAAAACCTTTTGACTTCAAGAGGAATGAATCTGCCATGCTGCTAAACAGACAGAGGATTTTTCACAAGGCATCTGCTTCCAAAGCAATTGCAATTTTCTTTGATTTTCATGGCTTATTGAGAGATGAGAGCAGCACTCTAAGGAATCACACAGGGTTGGCTCAGAAGCAGTTTAAAGGAGCATGCAAGAGCACCCAAGGTGCTCTCATTTGAGAAGAGAATGAGAAAAGGCAGATGACCTGTTACAGAATCTATCTTGTTCCCAAAGCCTACAGCTCTCTTGCTCCAAAGGTGTATAATTCACAGACAAAATAGGCTCAGACCCAGAATAACTCTGCATTTAGTGTTTCTCTAACTTAACACATTTTTAGAGAGGAGAAGCAGGGTAAGTATCCCAGTGTTACTCATTGTTCAGTGGCCTCTTTGTAAGCTGTTTGATTACCTCAGCTTGGAGCTCTCTGAAATGTCTCAGCTGGAAAGTGCCAGATCTGCAGAGTGCTTGCAATGGTGATAGAAGAAATGTACTAGCAGGGTGTTATGGCCCTCTGTCAAGTCCTTCACTGGAAACCCAGAGGAATTCCAGTGCAGCTGATGGGTTACTGTCGTGTAAGTGAAGCAGCGCTCAGCTCTTGGACCTCACCTTTTGGCCTCTTCTGTTGGCAAATGAACCTGATGTAATATAGCAAAAACACATCCTTTGAGTGAAAGTGATAAGAAAGACAAATGTTTGACTTTAGCCAGAGAATTTGGGACTCAGAGTCCTTTGAAGATTGCCGAGTTCTGCGCTGTGTTAGTTGTCCATATCTATCTAAGAAAACACTCATTTCATCACAGCTGATGACATAAATTCAGACTTGTGAGCAAATGGCTAGATTGAGTTAAATCACCTCTCTATCTGCTAATGGCATTTTCCCCTTTACTTGACGATGAAGGTTATCTTGCTGTTTGGAAATTATAACCTACAACTGTTGGACGGCATTATCTGGAGACTTGGGTGAGATAATTTGTATGAAAAATCCAGAGAATCTGAAGTTTATTGGCTTCCATTCACATGAAGCTGAAGTGCCTCAAGACTCCAGCCGCCTTCACACACCATGTGCCTCCTGCTACACAGCAGAGAAAGAATAGCAGCTGGCAGATGATGGATAGCAATGCCGCAGTCCGCTGTAGGGTTAGGGGTGACATCACTGATTGAAAGGGGAGCAGCTTGAGCTGTTTATAAAACTGTGCTTGGGAAGTTTGCCCCAGACTGCATTAGCCTCTCTTCGCTGCCTCCCCTGCTTTTCCCCCACTCGAATTCCACGTTCCTTCAAGGGAAACAAACATCTGCAGAGACACAATGTTAATTGTTGTACTTAGCACTGCTGTTTACATTTTTGGAGCAGGCAAGTCAAAGCACATCAAGGCCATCCCAATGGCTAAAACAAGCCAGAAATCTTGTTCTGGCTGAAATAACAAGGGACTGGATTCTGATCTCGTGTACCGAGGCATTCTGCATTGGCCCCAGAGGATGGGAATCAGGATCTGGGGACCTGGAGGGTGCAAACAAAGTAGCAGGGAGGCTTGTAAGAGGGCCAGCCTGGTAGAGCCACCAGGGAAGCGTTAGAAGGTTAATGCGGTTTTCCATTATCTGAAGCAGTTGGGGATTACATTGCATTTGTAAGCTTAGAAAGGAAGGCTTCCCTGGGTTCTGCTCCCATCAAAACCCAGCCTAATGGCTCCTTATCAGGAATGATGAATCGCTTTTGTGCCTACACTTTGGTCCCTAATTTCCACTTTTCTTCTGTCTGCTTAGAATCCTTTTTCATTTTAACATGCACAGCCCTCTCTGAGCCAAGTGTGGCCCTGGTGTTCAGAGCCATTCTGGTAATTACTGCACTCGCCAGGTCCCTTTAGGATGCAATTTCAATGGGGTGTGACTTTCACAATATTTTTTTTCTTGTTGTTGCTTGAGCCACTCCAGGAAGGAGCTGTTAAACACGAGTCTCAGCAGGATCCATCATGACTGAGGACAGAACAGAATGTAATGAAACAGGGTGAATACGTGTCTCGCTGAGCAGGATATGTTCTCCTAGTTATATGGCTGATAAAGCTTTGGCTGAGGTTCAAAAAGGTGTTCAGCTTTCATCTCTCTGTCTTCCTTCCTCCACTCCCCTAAATATTAATGGCTGTACTCATACCTCCCGTGTTCGTGACCTACTTTAATTGTTTACAGAATTTTTTAATAAAGGATCTGACCTTTTGCCTTTGCAGCTACACAAACCTCTCTCTGTCTTCATGGTGATGCCCCCTCCGTTGCTGCTTGTCCTCGGCTTCCCCATGCCCTGGCTGGCTCGGTCTCATGCAATGCAAAGGAACAGACACTAAATCATTGCAGCCAGGAATACTGCAGTGGAGTTTTCCTGCTGGAGGGAAGGAGGGATGGCATGACACCAAGCTCTGGTCAGGTTGTGACCCCGATTGCACAAAGCCACATGCAGGCAGCAGCATGTCGGTGTCACTGATGTTCTCAGCCGGCAGCTGGGGGCCAGGCCCTTTGATGACTGGTGTTCTGGCACCATGGGCTTGCTGTTTGAAATCACACTTGCTCTGTTTTCTCCTTTCTGTTTGGGTGAATGTTAAAAGGCTGCGTGGGAAGCTACAGTCGCACAGGAAGCCTGTGGCAGTGCAGGGAACTGAACTCAGATCTCCTGAGTCCCCACCTGGTCCGTTTCCCTCATTAATGGAATACAAAGAGAGCAGTCTTTTTCACGTTATTTACTTGCTGGGAGAGCAGAGGCAGCTCTGTGAGAGAGTAACGTGGCAAAGGAAAGCCAGCAGCATTGCAACGTGCCAGATTACACTGGGATGGAGGCTTCAGGAGGGTCAGGGTGTGCAGGTGGGTTACTGTACCACAAGGAAATGGCACGGCATCCAGGGAGTGCAATATCCAGGTGTATATCCATGCCAGGAGGAAAAGGAGGATGCATATCCCCTTTAACGCTGAGCCTTTCCTGGTGCTGCAGTGTGCCTTCACAGGATCCCATTGTCACAAGACAGATTTCACACAAATTGCAGCAGCTGGAAATAAAGGAAGGGAAAAATCAATCATGCTCTTCTGTTTTGGCCGTGTTGCCATGCTATGTTCCTCTATCAGCCAACTTCTGATCATGAATTTCTCCTTTATCGCATTTTCGGCTGTGTTTGCCATGCAAAATTGTGGTGCTTGAATTAGGGCCTGTGTTTATGAAAAGAGACATGAATGATTAATATTAATGTCAGCATGAATCAAACCAGTATTTTTAATCTGACAGCAGTTAATTAAATCAGGGCAGTGATAAATAAGAGCAAAGATGCTCAATTAGGCACAGGCAACTGGAGGAAAGGAGAGTTCATCTGACGTAACGTGATTTGGATCAAATTCTTGAGAAATAAGAACTTTTCTACTCCAAATGATTATTAATTTGATTGCTATCAGAACAAGAATTTACTACAGTGTCTCTGGCCAGCCCATCCTCTCCTTCTGAAGAGGCTTGGGTTCCCATCCTCTCCAGAAATGACTGTGTATATCTGCAATACAATTGTAAAAAGCTTTGAATGGAAAAATTTCAGTTAAGTATCACATCATTAATGGCTGGGAAGAGCTGTGCTGGGGATGAGATATCATGTTTATTTCCTTCTGACTTCAGCATGGTCAGGGATCACCCCAACACACAGGGAGACAAGCTGGCTGGTGCCCTACTGCCAGCGACTGGGCAGCAGAGTGAGCTGATTTGTGAGCAGCCTCTGCTCCTGGTGCCACGTCCTGCCTGGATCAGGGGCACTTGTGTTATTTCCCTCTCTTTAGTCCTGCTCACCCCACCAGCCCCAGGGGATGATCCATCTGCAAAGCAGTTCTGGAGGCAGGAGGACACAGAAGATGCAGAAGCTGGGACAGGAGAGCAGTGAGCAGTGTCAGGGAAGAGAGGGCTGCAGCGTGCTCGGGGCCGTGCGGTGGGATTGCTGCTGCTGGCAGGGCGAGCAGGTGAACTGCCCAGCAAAGTGCAGGCACTGCCATCAGTGCTAGCTCTACCTATAAAGTATTCAGGAAAATAAAAGGAAATCATGCGTACGTCTGGGCTTTCATGGCTAGCACTTTGCATCTCTCTCTTATTCTTGGTCATAAAACAAGCCGGTCTGCTTAGTGACTCAGATCTGAATTCTTTAACATGGAAGGCATTTTGTGTAACATCTCACAGCCTAAGACCAAGTCAAACATCAGCGCATCGGTGATCTTTATTTTCCAAGCTGGTAATTCTGGTTTACCAGAACGAAGAACAAAGGCACAGAATGAGAAAAAGGAATAGGGGGAGAAAAGTACAAATGGAATGGACGCATTGATTGAAACATCCCATTTCTTGAAAAACTGATTTTGAGGTATCTGTCAAAGTAATTCCTGTGTTTCTTATGATTATTAAATCACATGGCCTTGGCGTGGTTTTCTGGTATTTCGCAAGGACCACCCAGAAGTGGTCCAGGTTTGGTTATTGGATTTACTAAACAGAACAGGAGACACAGAGCTCCTGCCTGCTATTCAAAAATAATATCGCAAGGGAAGCAAACCACAGGGAGACCGCAGGGAGGTGAAGCCCATTTTCCACTTGCCGAGGGAACAGCCCTCACTTGCTGCAGAATGCAGTCTCCATATGCTGGGAATGATTCCCAAAAGCACTCTGTCCTTGCCGACTCCACTTCCTTTCAGAAGCTGCATCCACTGGGATGTAGGGTAAGGAAGTGGCTCTGAACAGGATACTCTGGGGTGTTTTCTCTGTGCAGTGAGGTGGAGAGAACAGCCTGTAAGAGAAAACACCAAACGGTGTTGAACTAGAACAGAGAAAGCCTGTTTCTCCCTCTCAATGTGTCTCAGATTTTGGATCTTGGACCACCCGATGGCTGGAGAGAGCTTTCTGGGGCTTAGCACACCGCAGAAACAACTGCTCCTGTGCCATAAGGAGCTCTGTGCTCACCTTGCTGTCAGCCCACTGCTCCCTTCCTGCCTCTCCCAGGATGAGGAAGAGAAAGGCGGAGAGAAGGGAGAGAACTTGCCCCTCCCTAGGAAACCGCTGAAATGGCATGCAGAAAGTAGGGAAAGGAAAGGAGACCTGCAGTGACTGGGAATTTTAGAAAGCCAGGCTTCTCTTCATGATCTACAGGAGGAAACATTATAAGAAAGACAGATATTTGAGAATTGTGGTACATTAGATGTACCACTGCTACATTCCTGCTGTGTACTACAGCTCCTGGCAGAAACTGAAGCTGTAACCCACAGGCAAGAATCTTTCAGATCTTGACAATTGTGGGCAGTGGTCTCAGAGATTCTTGCAAGAAGACAGATGACGTTTTGCAGTATTGGAAATCCTGGCTTACACTGGTGTTAGGTGCTGCTATGGGTGGGAAGAAAGAAGGCAATGGAGGCCATTAGCTCTCCATGCATTGACTAAGTGACTATGCTTTTCAGCTTATCAGCACTTACAGGGTTAACGAGGAAAGCTCCCTCTGGTGACCTTTCACTTCTCAAACGTGTTTGTTGATTTCTTGTCCTCCTAGGCATTATTTTTGTTTGGGAATGAAATGTGCTTACTCATTCATATGCATTTGTTACATAGACATCATGTTTGGGTACATCATCCATCAGTGGAAATGTCACACTGTGTAAAAGCTCTGTATCCAGAGTGACAACTGAGTTAGTGCTGGTGTTGTGGAGCAGCCTTCTTGCCAAGTTTCTGCAGCTGGACATTTTAAAACAAAACTCATTTATGAATAGATTCACAAGCAATAGAATCTGCAATTGCATGTTGCTCTTGTAGATGCTGCCAGCTTCTGTGGTCACCCTGCAGGGGACACCAAGATGAGCTGGTGGATCTTGGCCAGTGGAAGTTCACAGAAGGGACTGTGATCAAAAGCTGTTCTCAGCTGATCAGTTTTTGACTTCTCCTGTAAAATGACTCATTGCACTCAGCTCTGCTAAATAGATTCAAAAGGCACTGTAGCTAATTCCGCTGCTGAGCTCCAGGCTGAGGATTAAATGGCACAGGAACACGTAACTGCCATTTCTCTTGGATAGAGCTCAGGTTGGAGGAGCCGTCTTTGGTATAGAGCAGGGATGGCACACTTACTTAGGCACATTCATTTCTCAGCATGCCATTTGCAACTTCTGTCTTTATTCTATCATACAGACATCCAGGGTTTTTTTAATGATGATTTGGAGTTTTTATGGCAACAGCTGTGAAAGCCAATGGCAATCATACAAGCCAAACTTCAAGAAACACTTTGCAAAACAGACAGCAATCTATTTTAGTGCACCACATCATTAATTAGAAGAGACAGACCAGGCAGGTTTGGAAAATGTGATCTCTAGTGTTCAATTTTTAAAGGGATTCTGAAATGGACATTGAAATTCTGTGCATTTTCTAACCATAAAATTTTTAACTGCTTAAATTTTTTTGCATACATTTTTTTCACTTGAAATTTTAGGTGGGAGATTTCTAAAAGTAACAAAATATCAATCTTCTGTTTCAATTGAAAATACAATTAATACAAAAACACAAACTGTGTCTGATATATTTCTTAATAATTAAAAAATAACTTTCTTCCTAAAGTTGTATTTGATCCAACTTCCATTTTTGCTTTGGAAAATTTTTCAGTGAAAAGATTCTAACCGGCTTGATTTATTTTTAAAGAAGCAATGATCATTCCAGCAGGGTATAATTATCTTTAGTTCCAAGATCTTTGAACACAGTGTGTTCACATCTAACTCTGAGTTGGGATCTAGATCTTTCTTATGCCTTAGGCTATAATTTATGGAATTTATTTGACAAAAGAATTTATTTCATAAGACACATACACACAAAAGCAGCACCATGCTTTCCCTTACTATGTGGGAGTATACAGCCTTACCAAAATGTGTTGCAATTCCCTTTGCTGAGAAGGGAGAAGAAGCCATGTGCTGCAGTCCGAGAATTCTGCAATTAGAAACAGCATCAGGTGAGCATCACACAGGTGAGGCTAAGGAGCCCCGTGTGCCATCTGTCATTTCTTTTCTTGTAGAAAGAAAAATACAGATGTGAAAATGAGAATCTAGAGAAAGGAATGGGCTAAGAATAGTGCCACAGGGTTGACAGTGTTATTTCATTGCTGCACAGCTGGGATAGATGTTGACGCGTATGTGTTTATCTGCACATCTCATTTGAATTTGTAAAGCAACTGAGGTTGTATGTGACATGACTGGAAACTATGCAGAAATAATTGCAGAAATTGACTAGTCGTTCAGCCACTGTTTGTGCAAGAATGTATGTATGTGTAGGAGTATTCTCTCCTGTTGAGCTTTAACTTGGGTCCCTGAAATAGACGGCACATCCTGCAGACTCCCACGGAGGGATGGGCTCCTCTACAGGGTGACTCAGAGGGATGGATGTGGCCCCAACTGCGTGAGACTCCTATGGTGTGCTGCAAAGAGCCCCTTCAGTCCTAGTGAGACCTTCAAGAGTCAAAGTGAAGCTTTTCACACAACTGCCATCTTCTCAGGACATTACTGATATGCTTAGTTTGACTGACACATCCATAATATGTCCAGCAAAATGGCTCATTCAAATGCAGTTGAGTTTGGGAATCCCAGGTCAGTAAGGTCTCCAGATGACTCTCTGAGCTGCTAGGTACATCTGTACTGACACATTTCAACTAATAAACAGTAAGAACAAAAACCTTCAATGATTGAGTTCCCAAACTGTATTTAGTACCTCCATAATAAAACTTACTTTTCTGAGCAAATAACTTAAGCATGTCTAATATGTTGTTCCATCAACACCATTATCATTGTGCTCCTGAGCTGTTAAGTTTTGAAAAGAAAAGAAGCAAGCTGCAGATGCCTGGTGTATTTTTGTGTTATATCTGTATACACAAGAACATCCTCAAAAGCTTGCCATCCTCTACAAGGCAAAATGATTTCATTTCTGCTGCATACTTTCTTAAATCATTGTCTGTTTATACAAAGATGTCAGATGATAGGAGTGGTGAGAGGTAAATGGGAGTATACTGGATGCTATCAGTTTTGACGGAGAAGACACAATAAATCTATTTCTAGCAAGGAGAAAATTGTACTGTCGGTGAAATGGTATTATCCTGCCTCTTCCAATATGTTTTCACCTGATGGAGCAGGGAATAAAATATCAGTATTAGCGCACAGCATATTTCCCCTCTGAGTCAAAGAGACTTTCTGTCAGAAACACATGCTAAAAATGTCATTTGCATTCCTGCTAATTTCTCACATCCAGCACTGGGTATGTGCCCCTTATCTAATCTTGATTGCTGAGTTAAACTAATGCATGCTATTCTTTTTATCCTTTGTATGATTTCAGACATGGTTTCTATTTTCTCTGCACTTCACCAACATCGCATATAAGTGCTTGGAAAACATTAACATCTGTGAAGGAAAAGAAAAAGAAGAAAAAGGAAAGGAATTAATCAAAGCCCTGAGATTTATGGGCTAAATCATTGGACTTTGGTCCAGGTAGTAGGTTTCTTTCTCTGCTGAGGCAGCATAAAGCAACCAAGGCAGAGTCACGGAAGATTGTCCGTCCCACACAAGAGCTGTGAGGTGGAGCAGCGCTGGCCTGGCCACTCTCTGCTGCCTGTCCCCCGTCCCTGCTGTCACACATGGGCACCAGCACTCCGGCAGCCAGCTCCTCTGCTGGGTCAGCAGCTGGCTGCAGCTGGGCCCTGCTGCAGCAGCCCCAAGGCCGTTCTCAGTCATGCTGGAAACTCTTCCAGCCCAACTTCTGTTCGGCTTCAGGGAAACAGAAGCCGAGCGTACAGCATGGCACAGGCGAGGGCAGAGCCAGGTTTTGCAGTGATGGCTGTTCTTTGAGTTTTGGCTTGCTAGGAACACTCTTCTGACGCAAAAAAAATAAGTAACTCTGATCCCAGGACACAATCACTGACCTGCTGGGCCAGCGTGGCCTGTGGCACCCATGCTGCACCTGGGGAGGCCGGGAGGCAGAGGCCCATTTACCTCAGGCACCCTCATGGCCTCGTAGCCATGCTGTACATTGCTGCAATGCCCACAGAGAACTGTGAGCCTGGCTTGTGATGCTGTTGCCTGCCTCAACACATCTAAACAGACAGTTAAATGCTTCAATTGTTGGTGCCCAAAGGAAATGTGGTCCTGGCCCACAGCGGGCATGTTCCTCTTCAGTGTTGCACTGAGGCCTGCAGTGCTCCCTGGGACAGCAATGCTGTGGGAACCTCTGCACTGCTCATCTAAGATTTCAGCCATCGAGTTTTCAAAAGCTACCCCTCATTTTTCTTTTCTTATGTTTTCAGGCATTAGTACAGCTGCAGGCAGAGCAGAAACATCGTGCATGTAGATGTCTGAGCTGTTTCTGGTGAGGCAAACAGGAGGCTCTGACAAGGCCAATTTGAAACCTGAAAGCTCTGGGCTCGGTTTCCTCAGAGCATGTGGTGGAAGCAGCCCTTGGCAGGAGTGTAGCAAAGTCCTGAGGGCCTGGTGGCACAGAGAGAATTGAGAACCTCTGAGATCTTTGAGAGCTAAACCCAAAGTTGCCTGTTGATGATATCCATGGTTTAGTCATCAAATTCTTGGGTCTTTCCAGACAATATTGGCACGATGGATGGGTCTCCCACATATTGTGCAGGGATGTATGACTGGAAGACACTTCACAGCTACTCTGACATTGGCTTATTATTGTATCATTAT
Source organism: Penelope pileata (assembly GCA_013396635.1). Lineage (NCBI taxonomy): Eukaryota > Metazoa > Chordata > Aves > Galliformes > Cracidae > Penelope > Penelope pileata. The sequence goes on along the minus strand of WBMW01005037.1, from coordinate 64,379 downwards.
GATCATTGTTGTTATTGTTATGCCTTTTGAGGGAATGGCAAGAAATTAAGATCTGAAGAGGAAAAGTCAAAGTTCCTGGGAATGTTTTACTATTCACAGAGGATTACCTGCGTATTTGTGGTTTCACAAGTACCACTGGTACTTTAACAGGCATACTGTTATAGTCTGCTAGAAACATACATTCAGACTGGATACCCATTACTGGAAATGATAGTGGGTGTCTGGAATGGAAATCATATGTTCTTTTGAAAGTTTCAGTTGTCACTGTATGTTACTTGCAGCATTAATATCGCAAATTGGAATACAATGTAGAAACATAAAGGGATTTACTACTACAGAACTGGATGTGTTACGTGATGTAGTGCTGTGATATTAGACAATGTGACATTTCGTGAATAAAACAAAAGACCTTACAGCACTCCTTACAAAGGGAAAAAAGGGCTTGAAGCTGGTCACATTCATAGGGTGACTCTCTGAGGACTATTTCAGAAATTTAATGATGGCTTTTTAAAATCTAATTTTATGCTGACTAAAACATAAAATCCACAGAAGCAAAGATAGGAATTAAACATATCAGATCCATGCATATATACTGATTAACAACAGCATGTAACATTTAAGAATCATAATGAAACACCATCTAAAGGCATACGAAATCTCTTTAACAGAACTTGAAAGAAAAAATGCCACAAACTAAATAAAGCTACTTCTCCTCCTCAGATCAAATATTTTCTATCAGTCCAAACGTTTGCTCAGCATGGTGTGGAGAGGAGTGGAAGCAGCAAGTAGCTCCCCTTGCTCTGCCATTGTGGCTATTTGACCTGAAGGGTGACTGAGCAACCTCAGGGGTGGTCACTACTCAGCCAGAAGAGGGGCACAGCCAACAGTGCTTCCCTTTGGCCACCCCTTGTTCTCAGTGTATCCCAGCAGAGCCTTTTGCCTGCATGTCTTTTGGGAACAGTGATGTGCAGCCCCCTGCGTTGACTGCTCCCTCCCTTTGTGCTGCTGAATGACAGAATCTGGCCAGAGTGGAGACCATGGCCTGCGCGATAGACCTAGGTAGAGGTGATCTCTGTGGCTGCCACAGAATTTAGGTGGTCATCCTGGGCTAGTTTTGAAATCTGGGATGTCTCCTAACTCCCAGAACCTTGCATTAATTTTCTTGCACGTGGGTTCAATTCACCTGAAACACAGAGAAATCCCATCTGTCCTAGTATGCAACTGATGTACTGGCCCTCTACGAAAGACTTCTGGTAATCTTGTCTGGCCAGCACTAATTGCACAGCATCATCCCACAAGCAGATGGGGCAGAGGGAAGCACAGAGGCAAGCAAGGAAAGGCGTGGAGCTCTGGGCCCCGTGTACGCTGCGGGAGTGCTGAAATGTGCAGAGAGCACACAAAGCTCTCCCCTTCGTGATGTGCCAGGTGGCTCACCCCAGAGCTGACTCAGGCTGCTACAGCAATAGAGAAGTGTAGGTGAACAGCAGAGCTGGCTTTGAGCCTAGCCTGGGGTTTATTTCTACACAGATGCAACCACTGTCCTTATTTGCCACTTCCTATGCAGCGCTGTGTAAGTGAAATGCATTATTCTTCCTGTTATTTTATTACCTGAGAATCATGGCTCTTCACTGAGGGAATATTCTCATGGCTGAACTCAGACTCAAGAGTAGTTTGAGCTCTAAAACTTTCACTGGTGTTGACATGGAACAATTTCCCCCTTATTAATCTCTGGATTTTGTGATTCTGCAGTTGCATATGGAAAATATTAAATGTGGTAGCCTGCCTGTGCTTTGTTATTTATTTTTTGTTTAGAAAAGTTTTCATCCACTTTCCTCTGAAGCCACCTGTTCAGCCCCGGACTCTGGATTTGCACATCAACATTTGTGTGTGCTGCCTGGTGGCACACGAGCCAGAGCACACCTCTCTTTGTACAACTATTCGTTGATTGGTGATTGCTGATACTCGTATTAGCAGATCCTGCTGGAAAATTACTTTCATCATAAGCATTTTCACAAATATGTTGGAACCCTTGTTGGGATCTGGACCTTCAAATATTTCTCATGCTTATATTTTTTGCCTACGTTACCCCCATGGGAACTGGTCTTATCCTTCCCAGTGGTAAACGCGGCTGGCATCGGCACTAGTGATATGATTAATATGAGGGGTGGCACTTGCTTGGAAAACTGGGATTCCTCCTCTCTCCCCTACTGCTGGTGAGCTGTGGGGATGGAATGTGCTCAGAAGTGTTGGAGCAGCAATACCAAAGTGGAGAAGCCCTCAGGCTTTGGCATCAGAAACATCTGTATGGCCTCTGTTCCATTTCAGAGGCTTACTGCACACGGAAATATAATTAATGGGATGTCGTCTAATTTTTTGATCTTGAGGTTCATTTTAGCCATGTTCAGCATTTAGAAAAAAAAAGAGACGATGAACACTCGATGTTGCGGAATGGTGCCAAAAATGTAAGTTTTGAGCATTCCTCCTCCTGATTTGTTTTGACAGATATTTCATTTTCTGAAGCTGCAGTTAGAGCAATAAAAGCAAAATTCACCACAGAAAAACAAACACTAGCTCTCCTTCCAGCAAAACCGATATATTTTTCAAATGCTGGAAAATTGTACAGCTAGAGCCCTCTGAATTTCCACAGGAGGTAAAGCTCATTAGCAAACACATGAAAGACAGCAAGCAGATTATTGTGAGAAAGATATTTGTACAGTTACTTCAGCAGCACTTTATTTCAAGTTTCTGGTTGCTGGCACTTAGACAGCGTGCATGACCTTGGTTGGTGCTGGTTGCTGCAAAGCAGGCGCCCTGAGAACCCCTGCAGCCAGCCAGGGGCTGGGGGAAGGCGCCCAGCGAGAAGAGGAAACACTGACATTTCTCTTCTTATTCCACCAACAGGTCATCCATTTAAGAAGGCATACGGAAGAGGAAAGGAATCCCTGGAGTGGGAAAAGGAGGGACTGCAGGGGGCATGACCGCAGCTGTGTGCATAAGGGGGGTATTTCCCATTTGCCCCCCTTTGTGCTGAGCTGGCTGCCCAAAGACCTCAGAGGAACACAGAGGCACTTTCTGTTATAACTTCCTGCTTTTTGTTTAAGAAAATACATTAACTGGAGGAAGAGAGTTCTCGCTACAATCCTGATTACTATTTCCTTTAATTCCATCAAAATGACTTCTTTCCAGCCTGGTCACCCCAGCCAGCCACTCTCCCCAGCCTGAAGAGCGTTCAAACTCCCTTCATCTTTTCTGCAGTTAACGTTTTGCAGATTTCAGCAAGACTCCTGGGCTTTGTGTTTAAAAGTACAGTTTAAGCAGTGACAAATAGAAAGCATATGCTTATTAAAGGTACATTACACAACTCAGTACTGCTACAATGTCATCTGCTCCTAAAACAACAAACCTGTGGGGACTTGTGCTTGTGTGTGTGTCTTGGAAAAGGACAGAGGTCTGGGGTTATGGTGACTCACAAGAACAAGCTGGTAGATAGATTTGGGTCCATGCAGCATATGCCAAGACTTGAGGACACATGGGGGACTTGACAGCTGCCAGATTAATGGACACACATAGAGTTTATCCGTGGTGGGCTCTCGGCAGGACAGCCTCTGGTTTGCCTAAACACATGACAATGCCTTCTCTGTGAAAAACGAGGCAGAAGCAGGGGATAGTGGGCTGACACCTGGTGCTTGCCTGATTTTCTTGCTAGCACTGTATCAAAACCTACATGCTTGAGTTCCAGGTTAGCCTGGGCTCAGCTATGCAAACCTAAGTTTTGCAGCTCATCTCTCCTTTGACCTGAGCTGCGTCCCATGGGCTGGTGGTGGTGGGCGCTGGCCGGATCTGCCACCAGCACAGGGTGTGAGTGTGCAGGTGGGACCCCGTGGTGCGGCTCCTCCTGGGGCTGGGGTGCTGCTGGCAGGGCACATGGCCCTGCAGAGCCCCAGGGCACCTTCCTCCTCCAGAATCCCTCAGTCGGTGCCTAGCAGCCCTTGAATATTTTCAGCCCTCTGACTTTGTTTTACTTAGAGTCTGAGGCAGGCTTCCCCAGCCAAACTTGTAATCTCTTTGACTCCAGTCCCTCCGTGCTCCGCAGCACACAGCACAGAGCTGGTATGCAGCGCTGGTAGCATTTGACTGAGACAAATGTTCTCCATGCGAGCACAGAGGCTGTGTCTTATTTAATTTTGTCATCTTCAATTAAACTTTGCACGTCCTTCCATTACAGCGTTGAGTCCTGTTTAGTGCTAATATTTAATATACGTGCACTTCAAAGTGTTTTTCTTATTTCAGCTACATATTTCAAACATTCCTTCAAAGATAAATATGTTTTATTTTAGCTTCTTGCTTTCTAACTTTTGTCGCTACGCAAACGTTGATGGCTCAGTCCAATGACCATCATATCAGTATTTTCATATGTTTGGAATGGGAAGGGAGGAGGACAGAAAAACAGCCTGCGAAGGCACTGAACACCGCTACGTGTAAAACTAATAGAAGAAAAGTGAAATAACATGGGGTATTATCACAATTTTTTTTCAAAAATGCTTTCTGAAGTTATCTGTATATTTTAAGTTTCCCACAGTGATACACTTCAAGTTTTTAAAACAACACAAACATTTGCCTTGGCTAACAGCCTAGTGTAAAGAATAAAAATTATCAACACAACTAAATGGCCTAAAAAGACAAGGTATTGTCCCCAAGGAGAAACAGAGAATGTAAAAGTAATCTGTGCAGGCACAATTCTATTCACATGCAGCCAGCAAAAACAAAGGGGGTGAGTCAGTTATCTCTTTTAAATGGAGAGATTTCTTTGGCTACCTGTCCATCATCTCTCTAGGATGCTCACATGCCACCTGACTGGACTGCTTTAAACACTATTAATATTTGTTCTATCTCCTGTCGGTGCTTTTCTAGTAATGACATGACATTTATTTATTGCTCTTCTTCATGAACTAATATAAAGCCCAGAGAGAATACAGAGTCCTATGTCCCACCTGCAGAAGGTTGTGAGCAGGTTACCTGAACTATGTAATGCCCCAAAGGTGTTTTTTTTTTTTTAAATGGTCTGGGGCCTAGTGCACCAGCACAGGTCACTGAAGTCCATATTTTTTCTTCTCTGTTATTTGTTCTTCAGCCTTTCTGTGAATAGTAGCAATAAAGATCAAACCTCTGCCACACTGAATTCTTTGGCAGCTTCTTAGAGCTGCCCGGAAACCATTGTGAAAGCTTCCATAATCAGATAATGACTGATATACAGTGGGTGTCGATAGAAGTGTTTGAAAATAAAATGCAGGGTTGCTATAAAATGGGTTTACTAGATAGTAAATAACATTTCAAATATGCAAGGGAATCACATTCCAGTCCTGCCTTCTCTCTGCTGCCTTTGTCCCTGAAGGATCTGCTCTGCCTGTGGGAAGTCCAGCAAGAACTCGAGCAGTTATGGCTGTGGGGAACATTCACAGTGCTGCACACGAGGCACCATTTAGGTGCCTCTTGTCTTGCTGGTCCCCCTGCATGGATTTCAGCCAGTGGGAACGGGGAGACCCCTTCGTGCTGTGCTGGCTGTTACCTTCTTCTGTACACTGGTAGCCCAGAAGGGAGAGTGAATAGGGTGGATGTACAGCTTGTGCCCCTGCTTGGTGACCAGCCGAGGTTGCCCACCAGTGCTCCTCACCACCAGCTGTCTCCACCCATGTGCAGTCTCTTCTCTTCAGCCTAGAGCTCTGCAGGGGCTGGATGTGTGCTCTGTGCTTGTGCCAGGCCAACAGAACACGCCTGGAGCACAGCTTCAATGTGTGTGCTTCTGCACTCTGCAATTTCCAGGTAAACCTGGAGATATCCACGGCTTTGAGAGGAGAGGTAGGTGATGGCTAAAAGCAAAAGTCACGGCTGGGAGAGGTAGGTGACGCAGAAAAGAGCTGTGGCCCAGGTCTGTCACCATGGCACTGCGAGGAGCTGGTGCATGGGTGCCTGCTCCACTTGATCCTGTGGTATCATCCCAGCTGCTGGCTCTGATAAACATAAAGCAATCCAAGGGAGATCAGTCCTATTGAAAGATGAGCGTGCAGAGTTCCTGTCAAAAGTCTTGAGAGGCTGTTTTGTTGCCAAAAAGGAGAAAAAAGTCCCAATATTTGCACCACAAAAGCAATATCTGATCAAAATGAAATTGTGAGAATGACCTTGCTCATGCAAAGGACTTGCTTGCACGGAGCTGTAGGCAAATGAACGATCAGCGAGGGGAAAACATTATTTGCCTGGGGAAGCTCAACATTTGAATACAAAAAAAAGATTACTTATCTGTAGTAGATCGGTTTCCTATTGAAAACACTGCAATGAAGTTTTCTCTCCCCCTCTCTGAAGCTGTTCTTTTTTAGATAGAGTGAGACTGAAAAAAAAACAAATGTGCAATTACCCCACACGTAATCTCTAATCTCAATTTGAGCATAAATAAATCCTTAGCAGAGGAAGATAATTGTTTGGAATTAGTGTTTGGTCTTGTCTGAACGCAGAGGCTGTAGCATACTGTTCACATCTTGTGTAAAGGATTCTTACAACTTCTGACTCATTGATAAAAGTGGCTGCAAATGTTTTTTAACCAGCAATGAAAATTTATGGGGTCATCTTAGCACGAGAAAAAAATAAATTCAGTGGGATTTTGCATACAGATGCAGGGCACGACTGCTAAGTGCTGGCAAAGGTTTTAGCTTCACTAAAGTACATAGGCTCATTTCTGACTATAATCCATGAATAAGTCTGTTGAAGTTAATGAGGGTACTCTAGTTTTAAATTGAAGCATGCTTAACTACCTTCCAGAGGCATTAAATGGCTATCCCAGTGTTGGCTGTGTTTTGGTAACACTACAGTCAGCCTACTTGATGCATTTTGCCCTCTTAGCTTGAAATCAGAAGTGGTTTTCAAGAGTATTTTGTGAGTGCCTCTGACTGCAAAATCCAACTTGTAGCTGTGTGGATGAAAGGCTCTGTATAAATGTCACCCTTTATTATTGTTACAAATTTCCGGCTTCTGTTATTAAGACATTTTATATGGATCTTCTCGTGTCTTCCCGTCCATGAGTTCGGATTAAATGCCTGCCACAAATCTCCCTGGCATCCCGTGGAGGGGATTGCTCTAACTCGGTGCTCTCCTAACCTTTCCTTCTGTTCAGGGAATAAACCTCCCTTAAAAAAAATGACCTCATAAAAATGGAGTAAACTCTGAGCTCTTTGTTTTTCTCAGGTCTAACCTCCAGGAAGACTATAAATTCATTTATTCTATAAAACACAGAGAAGTAAATCTTCAGCATAATGTGTGGGGAATTAGCCACTTAACTCCTATTAACATTAATGGGAACTGAATATTTATTTACCCCACAGCACATAAATCTTTGCCTTGTAACTTCTACAGTTTCTGACTAAAATGTTTCCATTGTTCTAAGGATCACGGTTATCCTGCAGGAGTGTTTACTAGGCTGTCAGCCTATGGGAGATATATTGGATGTTTCAGCCCTTTCCCTTCAACTAAGCTGTAAAATGCGTTGGGGCTCTGTAACGTGAACTTTCTGAAACCTCTGTGTGATAAGCTCAGATGATTCAAACCTCCTCTGCTTGGTGCTGGTCCCATCATTCCTGCTGGGAGTTAGAATTGTTTGACATGAATAAACCTGTGTGACGAATTGACTTTTGGTCTGTGCCAGGGGCGATGGATGGATGGGGCTGAGGCTGTCAGTGCTCTACCACGAGCCTTCACCTCTTCCAGAATCTGTATTTCTTTCCTTCTTCCTTCAGACTTATGTTTGCATTGTCAGAGAATTACACTCTCAGCTCTTTCTTCTCTACTTAAAGTCAAGATCAGGTAACTCAAACAACCGTTATATAACCCTGCTTTAAGGAGAGCTCCCTCCCTGAGGGAGGTGAAGGAGCCACAGCTCAGCAAGGTCTGTTGGAGGCTTCACAGTTGTTTCGTGTATTCACCTGGAAAACACTGAGATGCTCTCAGGATGGATGAGTGGTGGGTGCTAATGAAGATGTGAAGATGAAAACTGCCAGTCACGGAACAAAATCCATTCTGCAGTATGCCATTGCAAAACATCCAGGTTTAACAGGTGTCCTGAAGTCACTGCTTTATATGGCATGAAAGGGCTTTTCCCTAAAGCATTCTGTAGAAAGCTATTGCTCTTCTGTGTGGCTTATTTGAAATGCTCTGAGGAAGCTAATAAATCCTCCAAATTTCTGGCTAAACATAAACAAGTAAGAATGGGAGCAGAGCGGCTCCATCTTGCCTTCTATCGATTTATGAAGTACTTTTGTACAAAGCCTTCCTCTGTGCCTGAGTGGATTGGGCAAAACGCAAAAGTCTTAAACTACAGCTAGAGAGTTTTAGGCAAGACTAATAGAAAAGGCTTCCCAGAGGGGAGGCACAGCTGCAGCCTGCTGCCTCTGGGGGCCGGGCAGACAAGTGGTGAGGAAGGACCTCTAATCTGGGCTGCATGGCTGAAGAGGAAGGGATGGGAGATTCCCTTGGACACTCCCTGCCAGCTCTGCCATTCTGCTGGAGCCAACAGGAGATCCACTGCTTTTCATGGTTGTTGGTTCAAGTCTGTTTAATTCTGTAGGATTTTTCAATAAACCAATAAAGCTTTATCCAAGATCCCATCCTTCCAACAGAAAAGACTCTGTGTGGGGCAGAAATTACCGTGGAACATGATGTTAAGAGCACAGAAACCTTGGGCTGTGACTGACCCGTGGCTGAACTCATTTTGAGAGCCCTAGAAAACTATAAAACCATTGCAAAGAAGAAAATGCATGGAAACCCAATCCCAGGTCCAAGTTTCATATGTGAGCTGTTCTCCTCATGCTTGGATCTGACTGGCCCACGTTCTGCATTGCTGTGATCTCGGGGACTCACACCTCGTGCTGTGCAGCAGAGAACCTGCCTTCCTTTCCTGTCTCTGCTCCGTGGGAGCTCAGCCCACGCAAGCACCACGCATGCAGCACAGCACCTCGCCTTTTATGGCAGTTTTACAGACAGCCCATAGCAGAGCTGAGCATCCGGGCTGCACGTGATGCCTGCTCTAATAGCACAGTGAACCCACGGCTTTTATCACCCTGCCCAGCTCACTAACTGCACCTGTGAGGTTCCTCTGAGACTGAAATGAGAGCAGTCTCCGCGTTTGTTTTTGGAGCTCCAGAGCAGAGACATGGATTTATCAGGAAACCATTAAGCAATGCTACACCATTTGTTGTGGATCCATTTTCTTCCCTGAAACTGAAGTATTTGTTTTCAAGGTTCAGGGAACAGGATTCAGGTGTGAGTTATGTCAGTATAAATGCACAGGACCCCTCTGGGCAACCAGGAGAAAGAGTTGTGATTTACACACTTTGCTGCTCACTGATTTACACATGTGAGAAACATATCTGTCTCTGGAGCTTTCAAGCCACAGAGGCTGGATGCATGGTTAGGCTCAGGGATGCGAGACCTACCAGATATTAAAACATCAGATTGGTGCTGCTGTTATTAGCAAAGGTATTAAAAACAAAGGGCAGACAGGCAATCACATGTGCAGTGTGCTAATGGCGTGTTAAGCACAGACCCAGGAGACAGCTTTGATTTCAGGTTTAGCTCCTTTGAAACCAACAAACTCAGGAGATCTCCAGTTAGATATTACTGTTTTCTGAAACGTGGTACTATTCATCAAAACCTTAAAAAAATATCAGACCAGTGTTAACTGTGAACACACACGATCAATAGACACCTCATGCCTTCCTGAAGGATCCATTACCAACCTCTACATTCTGCATCTGTTACTGAAATGTACATCTCTCAAGGACCGAAACAGAAGCTGCTAGAAAACATTCAGCATCTTCCTTCAAGAGACAAGGTTAGGAAATGACCAAAGTGAATGCTACAGCAAAAAAAAAAAAAATAGATAAGAAATTGCAATTATCCAACCTTAACTCAAATGTTTCCTTATAGAAAACAACATGGTGTCCTTAATCATTAAAAAAGAGATTCCCATGAACTTCTTTGCCTGTCACCCGTGTTACAGGGCACTGACCCTAGTCACAAGCTCAGTGCACACAGATGCACTTGCTGCTCGCGTAGAAAGAAGCGTGCTCTGGCTGGAGTGAACCACCAGGGCAGCTCCTGGCACAGCACACTGCCTGGATGCACAGCTCTAGGCTGGCCTGCTTTACACAAGGTAGTGAAGTCCTAGCTGCTAGTAGCATGGCTGTAACACTTACATGGTGATGTAGGAGTATGGCTATGCTGTTGGGTAATACCACTGAACTGTCATACTGATTCACATTCAGTCACTGGAGGAACAAACTCAGGCATCAGATATAACCATATTTCCTTTTTTTTTTTTCCCCTCTCTGAAGTGCTGGAGGGGTTTCCAGCAATAGATAAAATCTTTTTTTTTTTTTTTTCAAAAACAAAACTGAAATGCAACATTTGTTCTGGAGCTTGTTAGGTCCTGAAGTCTGTAGGTGGGGTTGGGAAAATGACATTCTCAGCTCTTCGCCAGCAGCGAAGCTATTAGAGCCTTTCTAAGTGTCATCCAGTTCAGTGCTGCTGCTTGTGCCATATTCCCAACAGCAAATGCAAGCATCATCAGGATCCAACAGGCTCCCAAGAATAAGACCATCAATTCAACTAAAAATAAATATAATTAAACCATAAAAAGAAAAATGTCTGCAAGATTATCATCCTTGCAGCTAGTTGGAATGTACTGAAGAAATATTTTTGTAGCTAGTTGCAAATAAAATGTTTTACGTGGAGAGAATGTTGCCAAAATATCACAAAATAGATTTATTAAACTAAATCTGAAAATGGAAATAGATACAGAAAAAATAGAAATCACTTTTTCACATTGTTAGATAAGTTGCTTATAAACACCCCCTCCTTCTGTTGGAACCAACCAGTTGCTGTCTGGCCTAAGGTTATGCAACCTGTCAGACTGGGAGATGTGAGAGTGGAGAGCAAATATCAAATGAGTGATCCAAGGGATTTATCCATTTTTAGTTTGTTAATCCTCCATCCTTGTAACGTTTTAACAATTCATGACCTTTATCACAACCCATTCCCTCCTAAAATTTCCACTGCTGGGATACTTGTGAACTTGTCCAGCTTGACCACATGATATTTTGACTACATCATCTAAATGATGTTAGTATCATTTCTGGTACGTGGCTGGCCAAGTGAAACTTTTCACACAGGGCAATAATGAGGATCACAAAGAATATTATATCACTTCCCCCAATTTTTTAAATAACTGATCTGGGAGAACCGTTAGCAAAGGATTTACAACATTTCTGAAAACTGAAGAAATTTTCACAAACATACCACTTAAATTTTCCTGAACATTGATAAATGAATAATTTCACATGATGCCCAAAAATAACTTCAAAAGAAAATGAGTCAATGTGCTCAAGGTCTGAAGGATAGTCTGTCTGCCATCAGCCTCTAAGCCTGTTAAAGGCTTCATTCTGATATGGCCACAGGATGATGTCTGACCACACTCTCACTGTCACGTGCCCAGCAGCTCCTTGGGTAAGGGCAATTTGGTGTCTGTGCAAGCGTCCCGCCAGTAGGAATGAACAGACTCTCAACTTTCAGCAAACTGAATGGTGGCACTGAGCAACTCTTATGAACTAAGAAACACTTCACAGGTCTGGGCTCATTAGCAAGAACTGTAATTAGTGCTCTCATTGGCATTATTGGTACATGCACTATAACATCTCCCTCAAAGGCTTCCAGTGTTCATTTTTCAGATAAATTTGTTAGCGTCCAGTACAACAAGTTCTTTGCTCACTAAGGGCACAGGTATGCAGGAATGCTAACACATTAGGCAAGAGTTAATTGCACAAAACAACAAAAGAAAAGCCCAACTATTGTCAGGCTTGGTGGGCAACTGAAAGAGAATCTGACGGGGAATTCATTACAAACCGTGTCACATAAGCCCATTGCAGAGCCACTACCAGTGATTGGCTTGGTCGGAATGAAAAGGCCAAGTCCAAACGTTGCTGGAAAACTCCCTAAGGCCATTTAATTTATAAAAAGACCAAGCCTTAGAGAGCATATAATTATCCTTCATCCCTGCCATCTTATCCTGCATTAAGTTTAATTGCTCACAAAACTTGGCAACATTCTCACATACATTTGAAGAAATTAAGCGGTTCTGTCATTTTTTAGCACTTTTGATATGAAAGTGTTTCAACTCAGACTACTTGTGACTAATTCACTGCGTGACAAGAACCTCTGCCTCCTCCCCTTCCCCCAAAATATACATTCTTCTTGAGAGAACTGAGCTCAGAGGGAACAGATGGGCTAAAAATAGTTGATTTTGGCCAAGGCTGTCAAAAGTCACCAGTCATTTCCAGTGCCTCTATTTTTAGATGTGAGTGCTGATCACTTTCTGAAAGTCACATTCCTTCAATTTTTCCAGAAGTGGGCACCCCAAATCTCGCTCTTTCATTTCCAAGGAAACAGGTCGTGAGGTGGGATCATCACAAGGCTCTGCTACCGCAGCTCAGGGGATGCTACTCAGAGTTGCTGTGCTGTAGGTATGACTCACCGAGCTCCTGACCCACCAGAACTGTTTCGTTGTGAAAGCATCAGCTGCAATTTGAGTTTCCTCCCCACCATTACCTCTGAGTCGGTCATAATTTTAGAGCCTAGTAGAGTCAAACATGTTACCTAGAACTTAAAGACTCCTAAAATATGAGGTAAAGAATAGTCCAAATGCTATGAACCATCCCTGCCCAGTCTTTGTTGTGGATAACTGGATTATCAAACTGGTTCATCAAAGTTGCCTTCCCTAAGAGATTGATTTGATATTTACCTGCCCATTATGATGCTGTTGCAGAAGTAGTCCCAAATTATGACAAACACCACCAATTCTTTCATCCAACTACACCATTTGTCTCACCTGGAACTGCAGGGCTCTGCTCCACATCATTTCTTGCTCCCCTCAGCTCCTTTCTTGTACTGCTGCTACTCCCTTCCAAGCCCCTGATCCACCTGAGCTTTGCCTGGCTGGCCCTTATCCTGGCCTGTGGGCAACCCTGCCCTATGCCAACCCTTTTTGGTCACAGGGGAGCACAGGTGTAAAAAATCTGCCTGTGCTCCCCAGGCCAACCACACCCCTTCACAAGGTGCTCAATCATCAGTTCAAGCCCTGACCTAACAGTTCCCCTACAGTGGTCTTCTTTTTAGAGAGGACAAGTCATCTAAATACATTTCAATAGATAAAAGATGAACATTTGCTACTGCTTTCAACAGATAAGGCCCAGGCTAACTATGATAGTGCAACTACAGATGGGGTAGAAATTTTGAGTTCGCCGAGTGAATGTCTTTGCACATTTGCTTTTCATCTACAAACCTACTTTTCAACTGTGAAGTGCATCATGAAGTCATGTCATGTGAAGTCATGTCACGTGCTTGGTAACTCTGTGTTTTGTTGTTCCTCAAATAAAAACAAAAGAACTGGGGCTTTTGGGTGGATGGTGTTTGTGGAGAATTCCTCAAGATAAAGTAAAAATATATTTGGCACTTGTAACAATTAAAAAAAGCTAAATAGGCTTGTGAGAGCAGTATTTTCAAAGAGTACCTACAGCTCCTCCTGTCTTTGGTGTTACGTTGTGGACATGACTGGACCGGACACCACACTATATTAAATAAATGCTGGGGTTTATGTCCAACATGAAAGCAAGGGTCAGTGAAGTCAGATTTCCTGCTATGTTTACTGGTGATAAATATCTTGAGAGAAAATGTGAACATCTACAAGCACTGTGTTATAATGTTAATATAGCCCCTTATCGCCTTATAAATGATCTGCATCCTGACACAGGAAGTGAGCTCCAGTCCCAGAAGAATTACAAACGAGTGACTCCCTAATATAAATGAAAGCAGAAGGATAGGCCTTGTCGAGCACTCAGAGCACAAGAGCTGGAAATAGGAGCCAGGAACTTATCTCAGCTTTGGAAAGTGATCTGCTTTGGAATCTGGTCCAAAGTTCAGTTAATTAAGTGGGAGTCTTTCCAACAACTTCAGAAGACTTTATCACCCTTTATTAGGGCTACCATATGTCCACCTTATTCTTGATTTTGTCTTCTTTTTCTGCCCCTAAGTCATTTTCCACTACATTTTGGTAAGTAAAGCCCATGTCTAGGTTTCCTTGAATCCCAAAATGTGTGTGTGTGTAGGAGTGGATTTGGTTTGCTTCAGTGGGCAGATGCAGGATGTTAGCAGATGCAAATGGCTGATGGAGGCAGGGGGTACGGATGGCTGTGGCAGGATGAGAAGTGTTGTGGGTGGGTAGAAGGACCTGTTCTGAGAAGGCTGATGAGGGGGAGAAGGTGGAATCTGGGGGAGAAAAAAAATGGTTGGGGGGGACAGGTGAGAAAAAGATTGTTTGAGGATAGGAGGACCCGGGAAGTGAAGGAGAAGATAGATATAGGGTGGGGGTCCTGGGGCTAGTGCCTTGGCATGCAATCCTTCATTAGGGCTCTGAGAGGGGATTCTCATGGACTCACCCAGGCTGCCACTTCTGTTCCTCTGCCTCTCTCCAGTGCCACTGTTTTCCAGGGTAGAGGGAGAGGGCAACTCTGCTTTGTGGCCTCAGAAATGTCCCCAACTTCCCTGCATCACCCGAGCAACGGAGTGAGCACCACGTACACCTTCACTTCTGGGGAGCCATACGGTTCAGTTCATGTCTGCAAAGACAGCCTGCTTTGTGGAAGGGGAAAGTGGCTCACAGTGACTTCTCCTGGGTCTTTGTCACTGTTTGTGTCCCTCCTCTCTCCTGTGCAAGGCATCTGATGACTTCATCCCTCCTCGAGGATTTCCACAGTGTCACGGTTGAAGCTGAACTCCAAAAGTACACAAGTCTGGAGCTGGGGCTATTCTTTCCTTTGACAAATTGTTCAGACCTCACACCTCTACAGCTAAACAAACGTAATCCAAGCATCAGATCATAAAGTCTTGGAAAAAATTTATTTGAACTGCTGGCATGGCTTCTAGTAGCACACTGGGGGCAGCTCTCCTTTCACTTGTCCCCAGAGGCATGTAAAACATTTCACTCCTAGTAACTGAGCTATAAATGTAGGTCTCGAGCAGTGCATGCTCCATGTTACAATGTGAGAAACCTGAGGGCTTTCGCTTTTTGTGCAGCAGATTATCAAAGCACCTTTAAAGGGAGCCAGATTTCCTGCCTCACCTCTCCTTGCTTGTTGCTCTGACATTCACTCTTCAAGAAACCAAAAGGTGTCAAACTTTCTTCAACACGTACAAATGAGCCACACTGCCTGGGCAAACTGAGGGGATGGGATTGGGTCTCACAAGCCTTTTTGCTGGCTGCTTTGCAGGTAGGTAGCAGCAGTTGTGCTCTCTGTGCTTGTGTTACCAGTTACAGCAACGAGGAGACAAAGACATAACCATGGGCAGTCACAGGCTTATCTCCCATATGCTCCATTGCTATGAAACCCCGTGTGCAGGAGTAAACATGTCCCTTCATGTTTTAGGGGGAAGAATATGATTTTGCAACTCAGAATTCTGCTTCTCCCTCTAGTCACTAGTGGTGCACATTTAGACATGAAGGAATAAGAGCAGAGGGCAGCCAGGATAACACATAGGTTCCATCTTCATTCCTCACCCAGGTCTCCCAATTACTTGAACTGTTATTAATTAACGATGAGAAAGTAATTATTATTAAATGCAAACTTTTGGTTTGTCTTTGCAAATGACTTTGGGAGTTCCAGATGTGCCAGGGCAGATGCTAGCTGGCAGAGAGGATATGGCAGAGGGTCAGCAAAGGTTCACCCCTGTCACTCCACATGGGACAGCTCCAGGGACAAGCAAAACCCCAAGTTATGTGTTGTGAAATCTGCAGGTGTCAGCATTTGCTTTGTTCCTTACAAGAATGAAATCAAAAACTACATATTCTTTTTCCTCAGAAAAAGTATGGGAAGTGTTTTCTTACTCTGAATGAATGCCTGAGGCACGAGCTTATAGCATCCACCTCCCACAGGGTAAAAAACATTAGTTAAGGCATCATGTTAAAGATTTTGCACCATTTCAAAAAAAAGGGCTTCAAAATAACTTTCCATAGTGCAGGTAATGGCCCTGGACACCAGATACTGTGCTGGGTGAGCAGAGCATGGTAGACAGGAAGGGATACGCTCCCTCTCTGCCTCCTTTGTCAGCAGCTTCCCACTTTGTCTTGAGTTAAATTTGGTAAAAACCAATACATTGGTACAAAAAGCTTTGTTTTTAAATGTCTGCCACTTCTGAATAACACAAAACCCCAATTCATTGAAGACTTCCCAGTGACTTGGCTCTAGCTCCCACAGGTTTGATGGTGCTCTTGACACAAGGCAGGATCAAGCTCAGCCGTGGAAGGATAAATAATCAATTTTCTCATGCTGGCAGAGCAAAATTTCAGGCTTTCATGCAAAAAGGCACCTGAACAACTAGAGGCTGACATTCATAGCACTGGAAAATTCGACTCTGAGAGAGGGCACTGAGCTTGAAGGAGTAAAGAGAGGTCACACGGCATTTTCTGTGGGAAGACAGTGGCTGCACCTGCCAGTCAGCTCATCCTAACGAAGGCTGCTGGGGCGGGCGGATGGAGCTCACGATGTGCCAATTCTTTTCTGTGCTGTGGCTCTCTGCCCACTGCAATTACAGAATGAAGAAAACAGCAGTTTTGTGAATAAAGCTGGCTACTGTCCAATACAGCCTGAAGAAATAACCGTACCTTGGAGAATCCTTTCTTTTTCTTTCCGAGTTGAGCTAAGATCTTTAAAAAAGTTTATTATTCACACACATATCTTCATTTCAAGATGCTCATTACTGATAAAACCTATCCTAGTCCCCATGCAGTTGCCAGCCTGTGCTGGTCTGAGATGCCTCACATGCTGGTGTGGGAGGTTAACCTGCTCTAGACATTTGTTAATCTGAAGCGGTTGAAGGTTGGTTTCAGCTCTGAAACATTAGTTTTAAAAATACTTATAGGATTTAACAGTAGTCATTATAACTCTGGACAAGTTTATTATCCTACATGGCTGTTGAATTTAGCTTAATTCTTGACCACAAAGGCTTCCTCTGTTGCTAAATTCTGACTTTTACTCAGGCTTCATGTGGAAAAACCACGCTTGGATCAGTTCTGTCTGCACTGCCTTTTACTGTGGCTGGATGCACAATGACTTTGTTTTCTTAGCATGAGATGTTAAGGACAATGCTCTGCACCTCTATGGATCATGTTACCTTAAAAGCATTGTATCTGAGTTGTTATCCCTCCCTGCCTGTATCTCAGCCATTACAGTACTTTTGTGGCATCCTGAAGTCTTCTCATTTGCAGAGCAATGCTGAAGTCTCTTTATAGCCATCCTTGAGGCTGCAGACTAACCCCATACACTCTGAACTCCTTTCCATCATGTATTTTAGCAAGTTGTTCTGCAGAATGGTGAAGCCATTGGCCACATCCCACACATCTCCCAACACTGGAGAAAAAAAGTAAAACAGCATAGAAGAGGAATAATCTGAGACTAGAGGGGAAAGAACAGCCCTGAAGTTATTAATGCATATTAGCAGCCTCCTGACAAGAGCAAAGCCTTCTTCAATGGGTTTATGAATAAGTCAGATGTGGGAACATCGGGACCATGTGGTTCTTTAAAGAAGATCTTTGTTTGATAAGGTGAGAAACTGTATTACCAAAGTTTTACAAATATAAAAGACACAAATATTCAATCTTGCAGAACAAGAGTTTTGGCTCATATTGAGCAAAAGCCAACATCTATTTACTGAGAGGTCCTAGGGGTTTTATCTATTGAAAACTAACAGAAAAAAATGATTCTACAAGAGCAGAGAAATCATTAAGAGGAGAAGATGAAATGAGAAGGAAAAAGAAAAAAATGCAGAAAGTTAGAAAGAGATTATTGGAAACAAAAGTGGCATAAAGGTTAGAGCGAAACTGCAGACAATAAAACCTGCTTTTTTTGCAAATCCTTTTATGAAATTGTGGTAGAAAGACTAATGCAAAGAAGAACATTATGCAAAGAAAACAAATACCATAGAGAAAAAAGGTGAATCAAGGTTAAGGCAATGTAAATAGCATTCAGAGATACAGAGCTTTGCTTAAAAGAACTCACACCCTTCATGTCATTTGTTCTCTCTGAACAAAAGTATTATATTTTAAAGTCAATAGATATGTTTATCCAAGTCCCTCCTAGCTCACTTCATAAGAAAGGCTTTGGGCTTTTAATTTTGGTTCCAGACAAAGTCATTTGTCTTTTTTTTTTTCTTGAAAAATGTAATACATTTTTCACATTAAGAAAACAAGAGATTGAAAGATTTATTTTGGCACTTCCCATCCATGACCCCATTTGTTGCTTACATGAGGAAAAAAACACGGAAGATGGCTCTAGTTCAGACTGCAGCCCCTACTATTACCAGATGAGAGTGCAGAGAAGAACAGATACTTGTTAGCTTGCCTAGACCCACCCTTATGCAACAGCCTCACTGTATCTGAAGACACCTGCAAGAGCGCTGACCCTTGAAGCACAGCTGGGATCAATGCTCTTGCAGAGTCTGCTGTTCACTGCTGAATTTCGTCCTCCCAAGTGTATGGCTGCTGTCCAGAGAGGTAAGTGCATCCCTGCCAGCACACCTCTGCATACATGGCTAGCCCTGTGCCTTTGGCAGTGAGTGCTCAGTAGGAGCCACATCTTTTATTCAGGGGAATTTTATGCCTTGTCTGTTTGCAATGCTTCGGCAATACATTTTCTCACAGCTTAGCTGAGTATGTCTTCCCCAAAACAGCACCTCTCCTATCACAAGGCCTTTTCCTCCTTTTGAATCTCTCCCCCAGTGTAATTTGTAAAGCAAATTGCATAACACCAATCACAGAATTCCTGGTGTGTCCAGATGAGGGGGGCAGTTATCTCCTTTGCTTTGTAGCCAGTTCCCCATTCAGATATCCTCCAGCCTTATTTGACTTTTTTGCAGCCACTGTTGCCAGCAGGTCTATTTCCTCTTCAGTCTCCTCACGAACTTTTCCATCCAAAGTATATTTTGCATTTTTGTTGGTCCTCCCCAGACGTGGCCTTTTGTCTGCTGACACTGAATCCATAGGCCAGTTTCAGCAGTGTGCAGGCTGCAGCACCTCCCTGTGCTGCGTTCCCTCCCTAAGTCCCTGCCTATTTTCCAGGTCATATCTGTAACTGTCCTATCCTGCAAAAGCAGCAGCATTCCCTTGCCTGTGCCACAAGCCTCTCTTTTTTCCTTTCAAAAAATGGCTATCATTTAAGGGGTGCTTGCTCCTGGCTGCTGCCTGAAAACCCAGCATCTGTGTGGCCCCACAGGCACCCACACTGGGGACAGCGAATCCTGAGGACCTCTGCCACTTGCAGATGGCTCCACACCCCACCAAAATAATCACAGACTTTGTTAAGCTGTGGGGTAGGTGTTCCCCATCAAGCCACCCTGCTGCTAGGCCTCCCGCCCACCTGGTATCTGCACAAGGACCTTCCTCTTGCCCTCAGCACCTCAGTGTCCTTATGGCAAGGGGAATGCAGAGGGCTGGAGATGCACCAGAGCCAAAAGACTTTTCTACAATGTCAAAGGGCTCATCTAGGCTTTCTCCCTAGCACTAGGAAAGCTCTGACCCATTTTGGCTGGGATTGTGGTTAGAAAATCAGATGAAGTGAGCAGTGCCTGTGAGGAGCGAGGGTGGAGCTGAGCCTGGTGCCTCAGGTTTACCTGAGCGTGGCAGTGTCTGGGCCTACGTCAGCCGGCCAGGCCTTCACATCTGCCTCAGGGTCTGCTCTTTTGCTATGGCACATCTAGCTCGAGGTGACGCTAATAGGAGCTGCATATGCATCTGAACAGAAGAGTTATGGGGTCGGAAGCAACACCTCAGCACATGGCAGCTCTTGCTGCTTCAAGGCCTATTTCCTCCTCACACACAGCAAAGCAAAAAAGCCCTCCTGCTTGCTTTCGCCTTGATATTTTTCACAGATCCCAGCACAGTGGGCAGCCTCAGAGCAGACCCGCAAAATGGGTTTCTGCTTAGTTTGGATCATGAACTAGTTGTCAGAAAATGATGTTTTAGTCCTGGGAGATGCAATAAAGCTGTCCCGTAAGCTAGGCACTGGCCAGTTGGAGGCAATTCTTAATGTAGATTTCATTCTGTCCATGTCACATTTGCTAATTTCCCATGAATAATTCCTGACTGTCAATCGACCTTGGCCTTGAGGTTTGTAAAATTCTGTTCTGCATCAAAGTCTTTTGGCAATGTGGAGTTTTGCTTGAAACAAAGTAGGAAAGAGACACCCTGAGAAACCACTGAGATTTTGCACAGGGTATGGGCACTACTATCTGACAGCACATTTTCTGCTGCTTCTACTGACTGGGGAGATGCTCCTGGAGGGTAAGGTGCCAAATTTTAAGAAATATGGATTCAGTTTGTGCCTCTGAAAGGCCTTGGACTTATCTTTTAAATGCTTTGGGACTCAACTTTTCCCCTGTAAGTACAGACTTTATATTTCTCGTTGTGCCTATTCAGACAGCAATTTTCAAAGGGACCCATGGGAACAGCAGTACAAGTCCCACAGAACAGTAAGTCTGTTCTAGTCTCATTAAACGCCTCACTGAAGCCCTTTCCTGGGAGAGCAGATCATTCACCCTGCTTTCCTACACACGAACCTGGCTCTATTTTCCCAAGCTGACAGACTACCTGATGGAGCCATTATTCTCTTTTCATATATAGTCTAAACTATTTCCTCTTGCTGGGCACTGAGCAGTTTTAAATCAAGATGCCTTAGTTCATGGAGGTTGGGAAACAGTCTTATAAAATGCCTTATTTCTTCCTTGCTCCTATGTAAATCTATTTTATTGGACAATCGGAAAACATAACACTTGGCTTGTGTGGATAACCCCCCATGTGCTTCCAAATACAGTACACAGAATAAGTTCTCCATGTAAGCCTGTTGTTTCCTGCCCCAGGCTGGGGTCTGCAGAGCAGCCTGCCCTCAGCCTGAAATCGCACCCCAAAAGCTACTCTCAGCCAGGAGCACCTACACCAGGTGATATCTCAGTGCCGAAACTCAGGTTGCATTGAGAAGGCTTTGTGTGATGTTCAACCTGCAAATACAGGTTAGACCAGTGCTATAATCAATGGAAAAACCTCCAAGGGGCTTTGAATAATTCTCTGTTGCCTTCTTTGCTCTGCAAAAAAAGATGTCTGAGCAGAACCAACGTGTGAGGCCTCTCCCAGCTCATCCCTGCCATCCCTCCCCAGCGCACGCTGGCACAGTTTGTTCTGGCCTGGAACTGGGTTTACAAAGATTAAAGAGACATCGTGTGGTGGGCAGCGAGCCTCAGTGCGTGAGGAGATAAAGGCAGCTTTGGCGGTGGCATGGACATGGTGTGAACCGAGCCCACTGGGGAATGGGCAAGCCAGGGACACAGAAGGAGGCTGCACACCCTGAATGCACTTTCAGTAACAAAGACAGCAGCCTGTACACTTTGAACAAGTTGTGCTGGCCTGCTCGCAGTCCTCATCCTTTCTATTGCAGCATCTGTCTCTTTCTGGGCCCTGGCAGGACACAGTGCAGCCCTTATGCTCTGCAAAACTACGTCAACTGCCCAGTGGCTATATAAACGTGGCAGGAAAACACCCCTTGAATCTTTAAAATCACCAACAGGCTCCTTTAAGCCATTGGCTCATGCTTCTGGTTGAGATCTAATGCTCTGCATTAAAAAAGAAACAGCTGAAACACCACCTCGTTTTTACAAGCAGGAAATATCTCGCACTTACTGCCATTGTCAAAAACATTTTAGCTTAAACTATGCTACTGTGGCCCAGGACAGAAAAAAGGAAAGGATTTACTGCTGAATGCTAAGTCATGCTCTATTTTACTATGTAAGGAGCTACTATAATAATGTAATATAGACAGCATATACCCAAATGAAAGTTCATATGTTCCTGCCAACTCCAAGCAATTTAGTTTTGTGACTCAGGCAGGATAATTGTGAAATTGGCTCAGAACTCATTACTTTGTTTTATTTTTATCTGTTTGTACTGTTATATGCGTGCTTCAGGTTCATTTCATTTGCCTTAGGCCTCTGGTTGCATACTGAAGATTTTTTGGGTGTAAGTGTGGGCTACAAGGCTACTTTTTATTGCTGAGAGCAGAGATTCTCTCACAATTGTCTGTGAGATTGGGACTGTAAGTGAAATGTTAAGTGCTCCCAAACACACACAATACAATGAAAGGGATGCTGTAACCCTTAACCCAGACACAGAGTGGTTCTACCCCTCCTAGCCACCCATCCGTGCTGCTCACGCACAGTCTGCAGGGCATACAGGATGAAAGTGATGTGCAAAATTTCCTGAGATGACACTGTGTGTGGATTTGGCTCAGTTTGTCTTCAAACCCAGAGATTAAAAAAAAAAGTAAAATTCTAAAACATTAATTCCAGTGAGAAGACAACTTTGTTTCATGTTAGGGTGCATTTCATGAGACAGGCTGAGACTTCGTGCTGGTGCTGAGTGTTTTCAAATGTAAATTGATCGCAGGCTGCAGCCCATGTGGTGTATCAACAAGCCACATTTTTAAACGCAGTGTGAAATGTGGGGGCTGATGTGACCATTATCAGAGCCTCACGCATGAGTTATGAGACATCATAAAATATTTTCATATTGCAACAATGAAAACTGAAGCAGCTCGGTGGTAGGCTTGTTTGATCTGATAGCTGTCCCAGCTCCCTTCACTGTGTTTAGCAGGAAGGAGGAATGCTATTTGAGGGCCATCCTTCTGAATTCTGAGCTGTTTTCTCATAAATTTCTTACAAAGAATTTTTTAAAAGGTTTCTTATGGAATGACTGATGAAGAATAGATCATTAAGACAATGCAAGTAGCATTTTCAGGGATCAGGGGACATTCCACCCTGCCCATGAAACAGCTGAACTTGTCACATTAATCAGGCTGAAACAGAGTTGCAATGTGAGTGCAAAGAACTAGGTCACCTTAGAATCTCCTGTTATTAAACAGTTAACAAATATATTTTACTCTGAATATGAGCATTCCTTGGGGTTCTTCAGACTAATGCTGCATAGCTGGGTGGAGATAACAAACACAGTTACTTCATCTCCTTCAGAACAAAGTTATCTCCACTAGACTTTGAGATTCCTTCTGTAAATTCTTACTGCCACAATTTAATTTTCCTTTGATAAACTCAGATGATTTTCTTTCATCTTATTTTATTCTACTGCCTTAATTACATAAGTGATTATTTTCCCTCCTATTTGCATAGCCAGATTATATTTTACAGAATATCTGTCAGCTGAGTTGCTGCATGTAAGTGCTAGAGTCTGGGTATAGATCTTTTAAAGCCTTAGGCTTTGTTCCTCCCAGTGATATTGATTTCCTGAGCAATCCTGAGCTAATCATCTGATTTTGCTGTGTTTCACTGCTTCTGTGGCAGATATTTTGCAAATAAAGGAGACTTGGATGCCTATGAACTTCTTCAGGTTCCTATGAGAATCCTAGCTCCCATGAGAATCCAGCTTATTCCTGCTGTCCTAGCAGATGTAAATGCTTCTTTCATAGGATAAGAGATACGAGGGGAAGGAAAGACAAATAGCACATCTGTGCTGCAAGCAGCAGGGCTGAAATGCCCTGCCCAACAGAGGAGAAGCAGGGCAGCCTGCCCACACAAGTGTCTTGGGGCACTCTGTGCTCAGGCCAGCACTGTCTAGGCACTGGCTGGTGGAGCTGGCTTGGGTCCGACCAACGTGGAGCCACAGCAGCGTGTGACCGGGGCTGGAAGGGCTGCCTGGGGCTGGAAGAGCTGCCCATGCAGACATACTCCTTGAAGCAGTGAGTACAGCTCTGTGGTTTCTGGCACTGCAGAATGGCATGAGCCCATGGGAAGAGCCGGACCCTGCAGGGCATTACTGAGAGTCTAATTTGTCTTCCTGTCATGGGCATGAGATTCAGCTACCTTTTTCCTCTCTCTCTATTTATTGAAGAATGTGATAAAATGCATGCAAACGGTTAAATATTCCGAGCTATTTCAGCTTGGCAGAATATCCTTCTCTTCTTGTCTTTGCAGCATTTTACTTTGGGGACACACACGCACATTGAATTCATGTCTGTGGTGCCTTTGCACTGAGTGGATTCCAGTCAGCCTAATCACAAAGCTGGGCAAAGGAAAAACTGAATTTTCAAACTGATGACACATTTATACCAGAATTGTAACTTTATAATATTAATGTATCATTTAACTTACATGTATACTTTGGAATGTTTATAACTTCTGTAAATCATAGGCGAGAGCAGCCAAGAGAGTGCCACACAACATTCCTAGCACAACTTGTAAAATAAATACAACAATCACAGAAGAACAACATTCCCTGTTACAAAAGGGGAAACATAGCTGCTCTGCTGCAGATGGAAAAAGTGCTTAGCACAAACTCCATGAAGCCCAGGCACACGCAGATGCACCGGAGCGGTTTTCCCTGCACTGCCCCCAGCGCTCCAGATTTCCAAGGACAAAGTGCCATCACATCAGTGCGAATGACGTGTCTCTGGGAAGTGCCACCAGATCTCTGCTGGCCATACCCCTTTGCATCGTTTTTCATGACTGTGTTACAGCCCAGATTTTGTGACATCTTCCTTCCCTCCTGCAGGGTGACTACTGAAAGCCATCCCCGCAGCGCATGGAACACTGTGACCTCTATTTGCAGGTACCTTGAACAGAATAAAACCCTACTGTTTCCTGGCCCATAAAATCCCGTGGCTGATTTCTGACCTATTAACCTTCAGTTTTTCTTTTAAGGTTTATAGTACTTTTATGACTTGACCAACGAACTGTAAAATACGCATTTAAATGCATTCAACTCAGATAACAATCTCATCATTAAACCAGCCTAGCTTCTTTGTTTGAAGTTAATCACTCTCAAGTTCCTCTGCATTCATCAGCACACTTTCCAATACCTGTTTTTTCTCCCTGAAGTTGGAACTGTAACATGACACAAAGACCTTCAGCTCTTAGAAGACAGTATAAAAGATTGCAAATCTTATTGAAAATTCTCTTCATCTTCAGAGCAAAATCTACAGAAAAATCAAAAACCAATTTGAATTCAGGACATCACTGAGTATTAAAAGTGAGATCCAGGTGAAAGGATGAATGCGTTTCTAGTTTTATTATGCTAAAAATACAGTCCAGCAGCGAGCACAATGTGGTAACATTGCACAGGCAGCAAAATACCAAAATAACACCAAGGACGGGAGACCGTTTTAATGTACTTTCTGGTAAGTTATTTAACATGCTTTTGTTGGCAGTGCAGCTGGTTTGGGGCTTTGGATCAGGCCGGGATTACTTAGAGCAGGCAGTAGGCAGTGCCTCTCACGTAATGGTTGTTCCCAAATACAGCTGAACGCCGGTGTAACAGGACACTCAGTTCTGTTTCTCCTCTCTAACACTGACACCACGAGTATCCCAGCGTGTCCTTGAGTTTGGAAGGAAAAACCCCACTGCTTCGCTGTGGCTGCAGATGCTGAACTGGGGTCTGAGACCGGGACCTTGTCTCACCAAGAGGCTTCCATTTCCTCTATCGCCAGCAGGAAGGACAGGACCCAGAGCTCTCTCCTGGGCTGCAGGAGCCAAATGAGTTATGGGGAAAGCAAAGCTGATGTCAGGAATGGGCTGGCAGAGCCCAGGGCCAGCAGGATTTTGGCACAGTCTGGGGCAGGTGGAGAAGAGCTGCCTATAGCAGAATCAGCCTCTCTGGCTGCGTGATGTTGCTGCTCGGTAACTTCACCCCGGAAAACTTTTGCCAGGTTAACAATCTCAAAACTGTTTCCTTTTCTCCCCAGCTGGATCATTTCTTGTCATGGCCAACAACGACAAGTTTTATTTTAATACATTGCCTAATTTATAATGGGTTCTGTCCACCATATACAGAAATGCTCATTTTTTTTGAGTCAAATATAACTGTGCCTGTGCTCATACACTTAAGTGTGCAATGCTTGGCCTCTGCATTTAAGAAGTGCAACCCCAGGAAGTGTTTATAGAAGGCTAAATATAGGTTTATCTGTTCTAGTCTTTCCATGAAAGATCTTTTTCCTTCAACACATGGAGATTAAATACACAGAGCAATATTAGTTAACACTTAAGTTACGGCACACTCCTAAAAATGCCAGGAAATTCCATTTTGAAGTTGATGTTCCAGTCCTAACTCCTGTTGACTTTGTATTTCTTTTCTCTTACATGCATGAGCTGAGGATGGAGTGTGGCTGGAAGCAGAGTGATGCTGCTTTAGGCAGGCACCTCACGTTAATCTTGTTGGGTGAGCTCTGCGGGTTCACTCAGGCTCTCATAGAAAGCAAGAGCAGAAATCCCACTGTTCGCAGCAGCCCAAAGCCCATCAAAAGCACTATCTGCCATTCCAGTGTATCAACTCCTAGTTAAATAAATGAAAATGAACCAAACTTGAGGGAATTTACGTCAGAGCAGCTGTTTGCATGCATCTTCTGCTGGTCTTAACTCTCACACTTTGGGCTTTCCTGTTAGCATTTGCAATAACGTCATTGCATCATGGTCCTAGTGTTTAATATTCCCTCTTTCAAAATATGAAGTTGCAGCTGACTCCCTGTATCCTTCTGGGATAAATGCAGAAAAAGCTTTACTTAACAGCTGCTATATATTATTATTATTACCTATTACATCATATCTTATTACAGCTCTATTACAAGTTTCCCCTAAAATCTAATCACATTCTGAAATTGTTTACAGCGAAACTAGAAATGGACTTGAGACACAAAGTTCACATCCCAGCATGGGTCTGAACTTTCTTGAAGTTCAGATTTATGCGGAGGCAGCGTTTAACTCTCTTGCTCCTGGAAGACGGGAGCGAGGCCGAGCCTGGCTGTGCAAGGCGGTACGGGACGAGGTGCCGGGCAGATCTGGAACGGGACAGCTGAGGCAGGGCTGTGCTTTGTGGTGTGTCTGGGCTCAGAGAGAAAGGCAGGGGGATAAGGAGTACAATTCTGGTCCCACATATGTGAACAGCAACACTTCCTCTGATCACAGCAGAGCCAGAATTTCACTCAAGCTGAAGAGGCAGATGACAGATGGACAGACAGACATCTGTTAATTAAATCACTTGAGCTAAGCTAGGCTTATTTGTTTAAAAGGCAAGGGGTTGCTGACAGAAGCGTGTCATTGTACCCACTCTGTGCTGCTTATTGCACATCTAGGAACCTGTAAACGGAACGATGGAAGAGGAACCAGAGAACAGAAGGATGGAAGATCTGGCTTGAGGCTTCCAAGAAACGTTCTGCACTCAGGTCTGCCCACTGAAATGGGTTTGAGCCTTCATGATCCTCCAAGGACCTCACCCAGCCCTTGGGAGCTTCACCAGGACACCCAAACCTCTCTTTCTTCCACAGTCCAGCCCTGTGCAGGCCGTGAAGCAGCCCCCAGGCAAACTGCAGCGGTGCTGCAGGGAAGTGTCCGCGGGGCCATTCTTACAGGAGCAGCTGCTGCTGCGGTGGGTAAATCTTCACAGGATCGCTCCCTCAGCTGAACTGCATGCTCATAAAGGTGGAATAAAAGCAATCAAGGTCACCAGCTTCATCCACACATTGACATTTCTATAGGTCTTTGCTTTACAGCTATGATATTAAGTAGTTTGGCTAACTTTTTAGAAATGTTACTATTTTCTCGACAAAATGTCAAGTAAGTTTTCAGGGGGGAATACTTCATAACTGAAGTATGTTTTCCTAAGGGCAATAAACCGCTAAGAAATGTACTTTTTTCCCACCCAGCCTTTGAGCCAAAACTTTCACATGTTTTTCAAAGAAATAAAATTATAGGTGTTTCTCTGTAGTAGGGTAAAGTACCACCTGGGTGGCAGCGGTAGAAAGCTGGGCAAACTTTATAAATCCAGGAGGGGGAGATTGTTTTGGCATGACTTAGGGCTACAGCCTGGGTTTCCTATGCATAATTTTAAAAGGAATTGCTCAAAGCATCAGGAAACTCTTGCTGGTACACTATACCCAGTGTATGACTCTTGCCTCTTAAGACACATGGAAGATTGCCACAGGTGAAAAAAAGAGAACTTTCTCAGTGTGATGAACAGTGGAGTCAAGAGGAAGGCTTTTAATTATTTCTGTGTCTGACAAACCCATGGCCCTTTCACATGCTGGCTCAAGAGACCAGAAAGATGTGAAGTGAATTGGAAATAATGAGTTGGTCAGCACAGTGTAATGTGGTTCCTGTGCTGAGGTTGAGGTGGGTTCCCATAACCTGCTGCTGCGGGGAGGGCACACTGGGCTGGCATCTGGGACTCCTCCAAGTGCACTCTTGGCTCCACAGAAGTGATGGGAGAGTGTTGGCTTTTTATAATTACCACTAAAAAGCTTAGCAGCTAGAAATGCGCTTTGGTTTTGGTCGTTCTGATCTTCAGCATCACAGTGCTTGGAATGTGAGCATAAATGCTTTTTCTGATTGAAATAATAGAGAAAATGAGTCAATTAAATGTCAGTTCATCCACAAACACTTTACATTGGAGGTGAGGAAAAGTGCAGGACAAAGACACTTCTGCTGACACGCGTAACAGCCGAACAAGATGATGGAGAGATAAGCAGTGTATTGCTGGGCTGCCTGGCACCCTGAAGGAACAACCTAGGCACCAAATATTTTTTAAATATTAAAAAATAGGCAACATAGAATCTCTCTCCTGGAAGCCAGTCAGAGGGAAAACTAAAGAAAAGCCACAGAGGAAATCTCGTTCTCTGGCCTGCTCTGCGTGCTGGCTTCCTATGCACTCGACTGGGGAAACTCTGAATGCTGTGGAAGAAATCCATGGAGAGGAAGCAACAGCGGTCGCAAATTATAAAAGATGGGGCTGGTTTTAATCAGGGCTGACTCTTCACAAATAACAAATGGGAAAGAGAGGTTAAAGCGGGGCATAAGGCTAAGCCAATAAAGCCTTTTTTGAGACAAAATAAGAAGGGTGTTTTTCAATATGCCACAGTGAAGAGAAAATCAAATGAACTAACATGTCTAGGGTGTAAAAACACTGTCTGGCTCCAGGCATACAAGCTTGTGCTGCTACACAGCTTATGGTGAGAAGCAGGCTCCCAACTTAGGAGCTCTGAGTAACCTCATTGGAAGGTTATGTAGTCAGGCTAGTCTTAATTGAATTAGACATCTAAATTTAGACAGAGTGAATGTCCACACTGCCTCCATCTCCTCCCCACCCCTTAACATGCACATACATCATTTGCCCAGGAGCATTCTAGCATTTTTTCAAACTTTACTGGGGGAAAACCACCATTTTTGGTATGTCAAATTAGTGAGAAAGGTGTGATTTAAGTGTAATATAAATCCAGCACACAGATTTTAACAGCTCTGCTGAGACAGCACCTAAAGGAGCCCTTAAATTGCCATGCTCACTTTGCTGAAATCCTTGTGCACTCAGAGACCACATAACCAGGCTGGAAAACGAGGGAGTGCTGGGGACTGAAGGCAGGTTCAGGAGGAGATCTCAATCTGATGCACAGGTGAGGCATTGGCACTACATTGTTTAGTGCTGCAGCATGAAGGCCAATACATGATTCCAGCAAGCTGTGTAAATGCCTTGGGTACCAGCAGATGTTAGAGCCAAGGAAAAAAGCAGCTTTCTGGATTTCTGTGACAGATATTGGCAACACCTAAAGCAGAATCTTCCAAGACCACAGTAGAATTTTCAGTGCTTACTGGATTTTTTTCAGTATAAAGCTGTGGTTTGTGTGGGTTGCTCCTTAGTGTCTTTCAAGTAACTTGCCTGCTGCTATGCAAACATTTCGGGTATGCAGTGGCCTGTGTGGATGCTGTCTTGATTTATTGTAAACCCTGGGAAGAACTCCTGTAGCACCTGAAAGCAATCTTTCAGCAACTCAAGGAAGCAGAGTTGACTTTTAATTCCCCAGTGTTCAGTAAGAAAGCAGGAAACTGTACACATACATATATGGGAGATGTAGGAGGGCAAGGGAGTTATGAAATGAGAAATAAGTAAAATGCAAGCTATTAAAGTGTACTTATTGCTGACTACTAAATGGCAGGTGAGATCTTTTCTGGGTGTTGCGGTATATTATTGGAAATTTATTCCATATTTTGCAACACTGGCTGCTCCATTAACTGATCTCACTAGGAAAAAATCATCTCATAAAATAAATATGACCCCATAGTGTGTGCTAGCCTTTCAAGGACTGAAATCAGTTCCTAGAGATCAAATGGTTTTCATAAGCCTGGAATTTTAAGGTCTGCAGAGGGTGAATCCCAATGTCAATAATCTTAAATCAGGGTCAAAATTAGCACAAAATTTAAAAGGATGTTAAAAAAGTCCACGTTTGATAAGTTATTTGAAAGAAGTTAAATTCCCTGGATATGAAGTGATTTTAATAAAGCAGATCACAGCATTTCCCTGGAAGGAATTATATGCCACAGCAAAGTCTAGGTGGTTAACAACAGGAAATTCATGAAGCCAAGCAGTAACCTATTGATTGTGAAACTTCATATGATCAGCTCAGTAAGTAACATTTGCATTAGATCAAATGTGTATTTGGTGACTATTATTTTCCCAGAGCGACTGAGAATAAAGAGATCAATTTCAAGTAATGCAGTTGTCCTTGCTGAAGTTGATTTGGAACAGATCTTCCCAAGTACAGATCTTTTATTAAAGAAGAAATCATTAAAAAATTATTAAATGTGAGAGTGCTTGCAGCAAGGCAGTGCTGCCTGCGATTTGCAGGACACCGGAGATCACCCAGGTTGCCAGAGCCCAAAGGTTTGACTCAGTGTGCAACAAATGAGGGATGCAAACAATTACTTATGCAGAAAACTCACTGGTGTAAGATTGTTTCCTTCAGAGAAAATAACTTTTTTAAGCCTGAGCTTCATGATTCTTCGCTCCTGAAGCAAATAATTTTCAGCAGTAAAGGGAGGGAAAACCAGGTTTGTCTGGAATATAACTATCATTCCTAAGAGTGAAGGATGGATTTGGCCAAAAGAAAAAAAAAAAAAAAGACTAAATCTGTCCTGAAGGTAGGAGTCAATTTAGTGCAGCCTGAATCAAGCCATGTCCTCAGACTGAGAAACTTCACTGTACCCCTTCCTAGGATTCATCTGACTTTGCATTCAATGTCTTAATTATTTTTTGAGGAGTTCCTCCTGTCCTCCCCAAATACAGCTTAGCACAGCACTGAGGAAAACATTCATCCAGCAACACCAGTAATTGCAACAGTGGCTCACAGCTCCGACCCTTCCAGCCTCTACCCGAGGCTGCATAGAGGGAAGCGATACTTCCTTGGAGGCAGCGGCTGTCCGTAGCACTACAAGTGCCTGTCTTCACCCTGGCTGGGAAACCTGCAGCGTATTTGCTGAGAGCCAGGTATTAAATTAGGTCTTTGCTTTTTTGCAAGCTCAGGTCTCTGTCTCATATTGGAGCCCAGGTGCTCTATGTGGAGAGGCAGCTTGGGGTTTGCAAGGGGGGAGTGCAAGGAAACTTAGCAGTGGGGATCACCCCCCTGGTGTGCATTGCCCCTGTGCTCACCCAGCACCAAATCCTTTGGATATTTGCACATGAAGGATTTATCCAAAATAAACCCAAGGAGACCCAGTCAGTCTCTACTCTCTGAATAAAAAAATGCCTTGTGCTGCTTCTTCCCTCTGTGAAACATGACATGTGGCCCTGTCATTTGGTTTCCCATCCAGAAAGTCTGACCCCAAGTTCTATTTTCTTAGGCAGGCTTACATTTAATTAAAAGGAGACTATCAGCAGTAAAAGTAACCCTCTTAGATATGCTGTATCCGGCCCCAGGTTCAGCCTGTCCATGACTTCCCCATGTACAATTTCCTCCAGGATTCTGCCCTAAACTGAGACCCGCTGTGATGCAACACCACTTTCAGCGCAGAAGATAGGCTAATTCTGGCTTGACAAGTGAAATTAATTATTGCATTCCATTAATTTTGAGTCATGCACCCAGCCCATGGAAGCTAGGAGAACCTTGTGAAAAACAAACTTTCTACATTGTACTGTAATATTGTTCTTGGCTGGAGGCTGCAGCAGCCTGCTGGGGTCCTGTGCAGCCGAGCTCCGCTGCGGTCTCTGCGTGAGCATCGGTAGAGCAGCTGCTGCCTTCAGGGAGAGAAAGGGAGGTTTGGTCTTCACCTGGGACCGAAAGAAGGACAGCAAGGGCCTCCTTGGGGTCTTTACATGCAAGCATAACTTGGGAGGGTGGTGATACTGACTCTTCGGGCTTTTGAGGGTTTAGCTCCAATTACAAATTTACTTGCAATTGCTTAGCAATTGAGTGCTCTGAGCATTTCCTGTGCAAAACTTAACTCCTGGCGCGTACAACGGGAATGGCTGTGATGGTGAGGTGGTTTTGGTGCTACTGAGAGCAAAGTGGCCTCCATAAAGGGCCTGTGACAGCCATGTGGAATGTCATTCTGCAGAGTTCAGCTCAAAGCTCACAGTAGCATCGTTCCACTCGCAAGGCTTGGTGTGACTCAGAGCAGAGCACTGCTCATCCCAAATCTTGTACTAAAACTTCGAGCATGAGTCAGCCCCCTTCCCTCTGGGGAGCACAATGAGTGTCAGCACAGGCCCTGCTCAGCACTCGTGGCCGTGGGATTCTCCCATGGGAAGCGGTGGTGGAGTCACCTGGGCCCGGCGCTGGCCCGGTGCTGTGTGGGTGAGCTGTGACTCACGGTGACAGCTCTCGCAATCCTGCCTTCATCAGACCACGGGGTGCTGAGGCGGCTCTACCACATCTGAGGAGAATGGGATAAAGCAGGTCTTCCCAGGCTTGTCTGTTGGGTGACCTCATGCTAAGATGGCAAGATGATTGGACTCCTTCTCCTTCCGTAAGGACAGTGGCTAAGCCTCAAGGAGACAGAACTAACAGGTAGGCTTTTTACAGCATCACAGCCGGGCGCAGACACTGTATCCGCAGGCTGCAGGCCAGGGCAGCAGTCTCCATCCCAGCCCTTGTTAATTCTCTTCAGTCTTCTTCCTGACAGATAGATCTGGGCTGGGCCCCTCTAAGAATTGACTTCAGCTCCTTGGCAAACAAACCTTCTGCCCCAGCTGCTCAGCAGTCCCCCAGGCCCTCCCAGATGTGCCGCTTGGTCTCGGCCACGCAAGCCTTGTCCCTCCCAGAGAGCCAGGCCCCACGCCTGCCTTCCCCAGGGCCACCCAGGAGCCCCACTGCCGTGTCAACAGAGCCCTTCCCACCCCACCTCTTTCCCTTATCAGCTGTTTCCCGTCTCTCTCTGACAGATAATGAAGCCTATGAGTGCCGTCTTGTCTCAGGTATCTGTCTGGGGCATCAAAAATCTTCCCTGCAGTGAACGGAGGTGCTTTGACGTGGTTTGGGGGTAGATGTTTGCACACCATGGGCCACTGGCACGCACGGCTGCTGGCTCTCCTCCCGATTAGCTGTCTGCTGTCAGGCTGCTCATGTTGTGTGGGAAGAGAAATGAGGAGACCGGTGACGGAGATAAAATTAACTACACAGGCAATGAGGAAAGCCTTTCACCCAGCACAAGGACAAAGCGAGGAGGATTTATCAGTGGGAGAGCAGCGGTTGTGGAAGACAAGAGAGAGATAAGGAGCCTCCCGCTGCCCCGGGCAGCATCCTGCTTGTGTCCCCACGCTGACCTCGTGGGACGGACAGGGGATGAGCCCAGCTCTGTCCCTGTAACAGCCCTGTAGATGTCAGTTTCCAGTGGAGAACCTTACAGTTGGCATTACTATTTTCAAGAGACAAGATCTATTCTCAACACAGCCCCAGACTTCTGAGAATTGAAACATCTTTAGCCTAATTTCTTCTATTTTTTTTTTTTTAAATAGAACAATTCTCCTCTGTGGAAACCACCGGTGGTTTCTGTGACTACTTCGATCCACATATATTTGGAGGAAGAAGAAACAGGAGCTTCCATAAAGACAGCTTCCTTCCTGGTGAGCACATGAGCTTCTTTTTGCTTTCTGAGCCCTGAATGGGTTCTGCTGCTGGAAGACACCATATTTCCATCTGGTCCAGACGCTGCTCCTTGGGGATGCTGCAGAACCACTGCAGGAGCAACTCAGTGCACACACTCTGTTTCTAGTAGGAAAGCCTCCCATTGCACCAGGGTGAGTGACACAAAAGTCATCCTAATTTCTGAACTTCCCAGCTGAGCATCTCAAACAAAATTTCACATCTGGATGAATGAAGTTGCATGCATTGTCTCCCATTTCACAGCCAAGAATCTGAATCTGGAGATGACAAACGCAAACCACACTAAAGATCGAAGTCTGACTCTTCTCTTCCCAGCTCTAACCATGGAAATGGAAACAGGCAACAAAAGAGCACAGCCCTGATAGGAAATTCAGAGTTATAGCGAGCTCAGAAACAGTAGGGAGCAATCAAGTCTTCCTAATGTGAAAATATGGGTAATAAATAATAGCAGATCAAGGCTCTGAGAACAGCAAAGGAAAACAAATTAGAAAATCTTTGCAGACTCACATTGATTATAGCGAAATTTCATTTAAAATATTCAATAAAAGTTGTTCTCTTTTTACTGTTTCATTTCAGTCACATCACAATGTTTCAGTTTGGGAAGAAAAAGCAGCTTTGTTTTAAAAGTCTCAGTTGGATTTGTTCTGATTTATGTTACTTGTCAATGTTAGAATAGGTACCTTTTTAGCAAGAACTGCAGTTTTCAAAATTCTGAGAAAAATGTCATGTTCTGACCCAGGACTTCACAAGCTCATATTTTGTCCAGGGGGGAGCCAGGACCACACTTACCCTGGTAATTACAGTCCCCTGGCCACCCCACTGGGGCTGGAGCCGGGTTTTGCAGGATGTGCTGATGGATTTGGTAGCCATTTCCCTGCATGCTGTGCAAACCGCCACAGAGAACAAACCCTGAGAACAACCATGATGGAGTGACTGCCTGTTCTCTGAGGGCTCCACATGAATCTCCACAACCTCTCCTACCACTGACCCAGACCATGCCAAGTTCTAATTAAGGCCCCTAGAAGACTTCTTGAGGTGTACATTGGGATGTCCCTTAATGCTTCCTGCAGCAAAACCCCAGCCTCTGTCTTGCCAGCCACTCACACACTGCCGCCTGCTGAAGGCAGTAGGAATCTGTCATGCAGGGTTCTTGTGAGGTGAAGGCTAAAATGGGTTTTGTTCCATCCTGGCCCCAGTTTTTGGAATGGAGGAGTCCAGCATCAACGTAAAGGCACTAGCTCCCTGGCTGGACTGTTGAACACACATGTATGAGGCAGCACTTCACCTCAAAAGGCTTACAGAGGTGCCCAGAGGTACACGCTGCTGACTTTTATGGGATGTAATCGCATTACACTGTTGAACAGTTCCAACTAATGGCAATAAAATTTGAGATGTTGGGAGGACAATAATTTTGCAGCTGCTTGTGAGAAACAAATTTTAGAATGACATGGATTTTACCAAAAGACTTGATCTCGCTACCACTTGCAAAGAAGAACAAACAATAATAAACACTCTGAAACGGATGGTACATATTACCTTAATTTTAGAAAGGAAGATGGTCATAAATTACATTTTAAAACTTACCAGTTCAACAGCATAACTGGTGCTAGATGCCATGTTACATTCATGAGCAGGTACTTTCCTGGGAACACTCATCCAGGGAATAGGCACTTGGTGCAAATCTTTGACTACAACTCTTTGTCTCTTAGACTTCTTCCCCATGTATATCAAGCTTGAAAACACAGCTAATAAAGGCCAGATGGCTGCAGGCTCCTTCTCACACCCATAATGTTGATGGGAACATTCTGGAGGGAGTGGATTCTGCCCGAGTCTTTGCCTTGTGCATGACATGATGATAACCACATTTCAGCCTTTGTGCTGTCTGGTACTAACTTGATTCAAATGTTTCCTGGATTTCTAGCAAATGAATGAAGTGCAGCTCAAAAGAAAATATAGCCAGCCTTTATTATAAAAGGTTGTACTTATCATGAGTCGTTTAAATACCTCACGTCTGACAGTGGGGAAATCCTTTTACTACTGAATTTGTTTGGAAAGATTTTGAATACTTCATTATAAAATTGCATTAATCTCTGCCAGAACACACAGAAACTAGTCAAAGTCCAAAATCTGGCCTCACTCGAGTCTATGGAATTTTTTAAATTTATTTTAATGCAATTGGGATTTGGCATTAAATGCCAGAACTACTGGGTAGAATATTTTGATCTGGAATAAAGTAGCACATCTTATCTGCTAATGTAACCCACTGAAGTACACTCTCCAGCACTGCAAAGGTCTTGCAGTTAGGTTCTATCTGACTAGACTAATTAAGAAGCCTAATTAATGCCAAAAAATAATTCTCTGGAATGCTGCAGATAACACAGATACTGCACGATTGCACAGGATATTGCATTGGATTAGATGCTGTCTCTGTTGGTAAATTCCTCATGGTTAGTAATCTCATCTTTTAAATTTCATTTTTAATAAGGAGCTGCCTTCATTTTGAAGCCAGCTCTGTTTAAAGCTGCAAGAAAAAAGTAATTAAATCTGACAGAACTCACTTTCATGCCATATATTGCAGACTATCTCATGACACGGAGACCTGGTCATATTTTTCTTATAAGGAGCTGATTTATTTTTGCAAGTATCTCCACTAGAATCAGAGTTTTCCTGAATTCTGAATTTCTTCGGCTAAATGAGACCCACTGCCTGTCTCTGGCTGTGTGCTCTGCAGCACTGCTGGCTGCACACCCCGGGTATGTTGACATGTAATGGTTTGAACGTTTGACATTTATATGTAGCTGGCATTCGTTTAGTTGCCTTGCAACCATCTGGTTCCAGAAGAAACTCATAAACTGATCTTGAATCATGCAACCACCAGACAGCAAACAGATAGAGCCGTAGGACTCTGACAGCACACTTATCACACTGCTGTCATAGCTGACACAAACACTGCGCTGCACTGTCTTCTCCTATCTCTGTCATGCAGACCTGTGAGGGCTGCATTTCAAAGAGGATGCACTGCTTCACAGCACGGGGTGCTTACAGCTTGCACTGACTTTGGCACATCCCTTCAAGGCTTGCTGTTAGCCCAAGAAAGCTCTCCATGAAGCAGCAAGCGCAACATAAGATAGTTAAAAACTACACTGCTAGCTCACACAATTCTGCTGGTGTTGGCATGCTTAGGCCAAGGAGACTGGCAGTGACACGCCGTTATCCCCTGGCCCCATTGTCAGAAGCAGGGGGGAAGCAGACCAGCCTGCTCAGGGGTTTCCACAGGACAGATAACATTTTGGCCAGAATATTCTTGCCACAAAAGCTGTACTGTTTATTGCTAGGTGGTTTACTCAGTGGATTAACTGATACACGAATGGAAAGTTTCTAGGAACAAAGAGTGTTCTTGAAAATAGAGCAGGGAGAGTGCAGTTGCATTTTCTTGCCTGCAGTTTATTTAGGATGACAGTGGCTCCCCTGCCATTCCACTTGCTTGTCCTCTCATTTTTATTTCCATTCCCTAACTTGCTGGCACTCACTGGTCTTGTGTCCATGAAGCAGAGATCACTTTTCTCAATAACTAGAATTGAAAAATGCAGGAAGACCAAGTTATTAAATCCTAAGAACTTTTACTCACACACTACGTAATACCATTTTTAACAAGAATCCTGCCCTGTAATTAGATCCCCATAGCTCATCACATAACTGGTACCTCCTCTTTCCAAATTAAACATTGTTTTTTCTATAATTGGATAATATTAGAGTACTACAGCAATTTGGGATAAGATTTCATCATTGTAATCCATTTTTGTTTTCAGCTTCCATAACTGTGTACACAAAGATGCCTTACACACTAATGCAAAAGAATGACTTTTACGCTATAAAATGCAGCAGATAATAGTAGCTGCCACTGGAGAAAATCTGCCTGAAATTCTCACCGGGCTAAATATGCCAGAGAGAAACATCAGGTGCTCAATTGATTGGAAACACCTCTGTAATTCCTGACTCTTCTTTGCCATCCCTTCCATTTTCTTACCCATCAGTATGTTGGGTGATGGAGAGCTTTTTGTTGCTTCAACCTTAAACTATTACCAGTTCTGAGGACTGTTCCAAGTTCCTGATAACTATTCTCAGCATCTCTCCTGCTGATGACCAGGTAACCAGGTACAGAGCTGCCCGAGCTCAGCCAGTACAGCACCGACATCAAGGATTACTCTGCTCATCACTCTTTTGCTAAAGAATCAGAGAATAGGGGCTCTGCTGTGCAAAGGATTCCACAGACTTAGAACCAACAGCCATTCCTGTGCCAAGCATCCTTATATGTACATAGACAAGACAGTAAAGGAGAGGATGGATGCACAGGCAGTTACAGATGCAAACCAGGAATGGAGCTTTAGACGCAAACCAGGAACGAAGCTTTGCTATCAAGATGGGTCTGAACTTGACAGAGGCAGAATTTTTCAGTGCCCTTTAAAGGTATTTGCTCTTTGAGGAGTGCTTAAAATCTTCTTTAAAACTGCATCTCTGTAAGGGCTGGATAAAAAGAGGCATTGCAAAGAGCCAGGGAGCCACATCCAAGGGCTTTGCTCTGTTTACAGCAGCCCACAAGAACACATCTTTGCCTTCTGCATTTCTTCGGGGGCAGCTGCCTCCTGCTCAGGTCAGCAGATTGGACAGATGTCGTGCTTTTACTATTTTACATCATCAAAACAGCGCTGACACAGTGCCACTTATTGATGTTCCATATTACAAAGGTGTGAAATACTGCTGTGTTTAGTTCAGGCAGTCTACGAAAAGCAAACTCTCACAACCGTAAGTCATAAGAATGGCCTGTTCTGCTGTCTGACACAGCTCGAGTCAGCACGAACCTGAGCTCACCCTGTCAGGCATCCACAACTTAGATAAACAGGTAAAAGGTGTCAAAGGGATTTTACAGGAAGAAAAGGAAGACTATTTCAGCTAAAGGATATTTGCAAATTGAGTTATGCAGATTTTAGTTTTATTTTTAAATACTGATTGATTATTAAATACTTTTAATGCAGAAAAAAAAGCAAGTGGAAATCCCTCTCAATCCTTCTCTATTCTGTAAACATAAATTGGAACAGAATGCTGATTAAAAAGCCAGTGGATTATTTCAATAGCCAGGGTCATTTGGTAGACTAAGCTATCTTTAGGGAAGAACATGTTTACTGCAGGAAGATTAAAAGTTCTCTGTTAGTGTCTGGGATGTTCTCCAGCCCAGAGCCAAGATGTGCACTGGGCATTACTGGTGCACGAACTGCTCTGTGCTGTCTACACAGAGAGGCAGAGGAGCTCTGCCTCAACCAAGGCTACGTTTCACTTACCTTTATGAAAGAAAAGCACTGAGAAACAGTAATTTAGGACACATTACTGAGTATTTGCTTCCAGGAGAGTGGGGCTGCTTGGTGTCTGCACCACAGCTGTGCTGGAGCAGCGGGAGATTCATGCCTGGCTGGTCCCAACACCACACCACAGCCAGGGCTCCTCTCGCCCTGCAGCCAGGTGCTGCAGCACCTACACTTCCCTCTTTTCTCCCTTTTCTACTTTTCCCTTATCCAGGAGATGTTGAACAACTCTCTGAAACACCCCGTGGTTTACTCATTCCATGTAACAGAGCACACAGCAGAGCTGC
This sequence comes from Penelope pileata, assembly GCA_013396635.1. Lineage (NCBI taxonomy): Eukaryota > Metazoa > Chordata > Aves > Galliformes > Cracidae > Penelope > Penelope pileata. The sequence continues at coordinate 24,680 of WBMW01005037.1, read as the reverse complement.
CTGGCTGGAGCCTTATCAGCCCTGGTTCTCGTCCCGCTCATACTGTGCTGAGAATATCCTCAGCACCACTAGATGGAATTTCTTTCCTGGCCTCTCAATTTACTGCAAACCATAGGTGAAACACTCTTCACAAAGAAACGCAATGAAGTTACGCTCTGCAGGGAAATTCTTCCTCTTTACAAAAACAAACTCGAAGGAAGAAGCTGTGTGAAGCCAAGCGCTGGAAACCATTCATATGGCCGAGCTCTGCGGGCTGCAGCCGCCCTAAGGTTGTGTGCTGAAACTATCTGGGAGCAGTGTGATAGATAAGAGAAAATGGGATGCAGGAGAACTCTCCTGGCCCATTTTCCTCCAACTGCAGGCACTCAGCAGCTGGGAGGAAGCCACACTCCTGGGTCAGAGGGCAGGCTGCACGGGCTTTGTGCTGAGCCCTGCTCTTGTCATGGCCAACGCACCTCAGAGGCTGGGCTGAGCCCTGGGAGCACAGCAGGACGCAGGGTTTGGGGCCTGACAGCCAGGGGCTCGTGGGCAGCAGAACACAACTGGAGGGCACTGCTGGCCGTGAGGAGAGAAAAGAGACAGGGCCATGTAACCTTGGTATTGGAGGCATTCCGTGTTACTATTATCATCTCACTTCCCAAATGATTTCTTTCACGCTTTCCCCCTTGTATATTTTTATTAATGTTCTTATTTTTCTCTTGTTTTATACCAAAAGTAAAAAGATGGATGGCTGTTCAGTCTCCAGTAACTCCACAGCACATTGATTGCGCACAAAGGAGAAGCAAGTTCTAGATTTTTTTCACGATCTTTGCAAAAGGAAAGACTGCAGTAATTTTTATAATTTTTTTTTAAATCCTTTTCATTCAGACCAACCAACACAAAAGTCATTCTTTTGTAATATTCAAGGAGATATTTCACTCTGAACACTCTTGGAATGTTTTCAAAGGAGAAAATAAAAGAAAGTCCACCATTAACAGGCAGTTAGAGAAATTTTCAGATTACTTTCGGTTTGTTACTTATCTTGGCACTCCATTAAAATCATTACATGTGCTGCAGTAACAGAGATTGATTAGACAGAAAACTTCATTGTTAACATATTTAACATTATATTTACCCCACTTAGCAGCTTTTGATTCAGAGTGAGACAGTGTGTTGAGTGCATAACCTTAACAATGAAAAATGGAAAGGCATTTCTATAAGGAGACTTCACTTTTAGTGGCTGTAGCGTAATCATTATAAAGGAGAACTCTAGTTTAATCTAATTTTTCTTGAGATTAGAAGGCTTTTAATTATTACTTGGAATCACGCTTCCTAGCCTAGCAGGAAGGAACACATTAAAGATGGGATTTCATAAGAGCCTAAGGAATACGTATATCACTAAAACCCAGTGACACTGGCAGTTAGCTCCCTGCCTCCTTTGAACATCTCAGGCTTTCCTATTAATAAAACAGTGTGTGTGATATTTAGAAAAAATATTAAGTTTTTCACCTTCTGTTTTTAAACGGATACATTGACCCAACACAAACCTATCCTCCACTCCTGCAGGTCCTTCCTGCACATTTCACGTGCCTATGAACAATTTTCTTTAGTCCTAGGAACTCTTTATTGAAATCCAGTGTTTCCTCAAAACAGGGACCTCTCCAAACCACAGTGAGCAGATCCTCTGACTATCTCCAGAGACAAAGGAGCAGAATGGTTGCAGAGCATCACTGAACTGTTTGGTCCAGAACGTGCCTGAGGCCACGCATACATCCACGTGCCTGAGAGCCACAGAATTCAGGGAACCAACGTCTGGAGGACCTGAAGCTCTCAGGGCCTGGGGCTCTACTTCTGTTTGTGCTAACAATTGAACTGATAATGGCCATTTCTCTCCAATCTGGTGGGTGGACACATGATGCTGGCCACCCTTGTACTCTCCCCAATGCACCCCTCCATCAGTCAATGCTCCTACTGCTCACAGACCCATCCCTAACACCTTGCCCTGCTAGCCCCTAAGGAATTTACTTAGACAAAGCTGCTGCACTAAAAGTAGCATTTATCTTTAATTCTTTCTCCCCCAAAGTTTCCACTGTATTCCCATTACAGACAGAATATTGGCAACTGTTCAGATTAAACACCAGAGTGAATTTGCTTGGCTCCAAGGAAGACATTTCTGTGTCGAAAGCTAAATTATGTTGCTGTTTTTCCACCTGTTAATGTGTAGATTATATAATGGAGTCATTTTTCAATATTTTTTTTCAATTTTTTTTTTTTTTTGCTTCACAGAATAATGCCAATTCTTTTGTCAAAAAGACCAAAAAACTACATTTGAAACCATGTGCATCTTGCTTACTGCTTACAGAGCAGTTTTTAGCGGTAAATCTCACAGAAATTTTAGTCCAGGGCCATTTTTAAGGCTTATATCATTGGCAATACAAGAGCTCAGTCCTACAGCGTGGATGGTTGTGGGGAATGCTGCTGGAAAAGCAGATGTTTGGGTCCCGATTTGTGTGTGCTTTGGGTTGCCTTGATTTCAGGGGAGCCAGCTTGCAACATCTTTTGAAACTCCCAGCTTCCTTGGATGGTGTAGGCAGAACATTTGATCAGTCCCAAAGTGTAATGAAAGGACAAGTGGTTAGATGCCTAAGTTGACGGTCTTGCCTTGCAAGTTGATAACAGGCTGTGCTATGACCACTCTGATTATTCCCTTCCATGGACTCAAGCTGCACGCACTGAAGCAGCACAGACGTCACATACTGAGTCCACCAGTGCAGCTGGGATTTATATTTTCAGACTGCTATTGAATACACAAGGGCAATTTCTTGTTACCTTTTAATCTCTCCTTAAACAAAGTCTTAGTTCTTGCGAGTCACCTCTGAGACAGAGAGAGAAATATTTTCCTAACAATTACTGCAGTCGGCTTAGCTGGCCATTTGAAAGTAACAGACATTTAAAAATATACAATAACAGTAATCTTTAAAAATACTTTATTTAAAAAAATATTATTTGGGAAAAAAAGTCTTTGCTCTCTTTCTTCTGCAGGAAATGCCCCACAATTACCTTTATTTTCTTACTGTTTGTGGGATGAATTGAAAATCATTGTTTTGGATGAATTTACCTAGCAGCAATTAATATTTAATTTCCTTTAAAAACACAGAAACAAGATTAAAATGCCCAATGGGGGGGTCACTTCTCCTTGATTAAAGTTTAGAAGTGGACAAAAAAAACTTGACTTCCAATTCATTAATCAAGAAATAAGAGAATGAAAACTTATGTCTGATATTCTAGAACTAAACTACGAAGTGACTCAGAAACTGTTCTAGCTTGTTTTTATTATCTGAGAAATAACGTCTTACCTACACACTCGGGTGGCTACAGCCCAGTGGAGCTCTGCTCTTTACTGAAAGACTGAAGCAGACTTCCCACTGAGCCCAGGGGGCTTTGGCTTTGGCATGGACAGAAGGTGGACAAATATTTGTAAACTCAGCATTTTGTGTTGCCTTCTACATAAAAGGAAAGAAGGGATTCAAACCTGATAACCTGAGGGATTCAAATTCTAACAGTACTTATGACGACCTGCATTACTGTATTGTTTATTACTGTGATTATCTGACACTAATCCACTTGTGACCCTGTGAGTCCCTGCACTGGAGTTGCCTAGAAGGGTAAATATTTTCATGTATATTTTCTCTCAAAGGCTCAACAGGGAGATTTATGAAGGTTGTTATATTCTGTTACCCCACACTCAGAAGCCTTATAAAGAGGAATAATAAGAAGGAATTCTGCAAAAATTCCATAAGGAAGTTTGCTACCACTGAGCACAATGATGCATCGAGTAAAGGTGGCACTGCCAGAACAGCATCTCCTAAAGGAGTGCATTCCTACATACCCAGCAAAAGTATTTATTTAACAAGAAAAGTGAACTTCACAGCTTCAGAGAGACATAGCTAAAAGGATTAAACAGCATTTACGTTCTCCAAGTGTAAAAAGTTCTTAGAGAGTGGCTATTTCCTTACAGCTGCTTTATGCACAGCAGTAGATGCTCATTTCCACTGGTACTGGTTTGTGCACAGACACTTCCTGGGACACCCATGAGCACGCCTGAAAGCCCATCGCTTTTCCTGCTTGAGGGACCTGGAGCAGAGGATTGCTGGTAGTTTCCTTTTCAAGAACATTTACCTCCCTGCTTCATACACTCCTGATGAGCTACCTGGATGAACACATCTGGCTGAACAGGGTGTCTTTAGGCAACCTGGGCCCGGTCCACACAGGAACGCTCACTGAACAGCAATCGTTTCCATACTGCTAGCACACTGGTAGACAGTGAACACACACACACACACACACACACACAAGGCACTGTGATTTCTTTCCTGAACAGCAAATGGATCTACCTTTTAGACCTGCCCACCTCTACAGAAACCTACAGCATGCAACCTGTCCTTCACCTGTTTCTCCTCCGCAGTGCCCTGTGCCGCTCTCTGCACATGGGACCTCTGGGTGTGCTGCCGTTACGGAGTGGATACACAGAAGACAGGAGAATAAAGACGGAGACAAAATCATGACATTTTCACTGCATTTTGATGCTTGGCAGATTTTCTGAATAATTCAGAATCTGGTTGGTAAAAACCAGAGTTCTTCATTGTTTAAAATGCACATGCAGTTCAATAATCAGTTTGTTTATGCAATTGTTTGACTTGTGAGTAGAATTGGTAAAAATTATCCTATTTTTTTCAGTATATGGCTGGACTGCCACCTTGTTTGAAAGAAAAAAATGACCTAGAATCTAGTTCTATTTTCCTGTCTTCCTAATTTTGTCTGTTTTCCCCACCAGCAACTGGAGATCCAATACGCTATTGAAGGCTAAAGGCTGATGCAACTCCTTTTTTATGGCAATGATTTCAACAACAGTGACTGAGTGTGAATAGCTTTCTTCAAGGCACAGAAGAAGAGCAAACAGCTAGAAAAACAAAAGTGTAAATGGCTTATGCAAAAATCTGCCATGGACATCTGGACCACCTTTGTCCCACTCAGAAAATGTCACAACAGTCATGCCTGTAAGTGAAAAGATTCAATTGCACTTTGTGTTTTCAGAGGATGAAAGGTCCCCCTGCCAGCTCTGTGTTTCAGGCTGGGCAGCGCCTTGCAGCACTGGGACCTGGGGCAGCTCTGTCTGCCCTGTGCTGCACCCACCTGCAGCTGTGGGATGCTCCTGCAGCACAAGGACTTTCCAGCACTCTTGTACCTGTGCTTCCCTAGCGTCCATGCAGGCAGGCAGCTGTACAGTGTGACAATGCAGTGGTGATGCAGTGAAAGGCTGGCACTGAAGTCACAGCAGGCAGCTCTTTCTGCGAAAGCTTGATTCCTGAGCCTGGCAACAACACTGTTTACAGCACACATTCAACTCACTTGGATACTGAGGCACAGATCTTTTTTTCTGTAAATGCAGAGTACTTCATCCCTAAGGTTTTGGGACATATGGGCTTTCCTGTGTCGCAGTACAGAGTTCAGATTTACAACCACCTTATTTTGGAATACCTAAACTGCCACTGATGTGATAGACTGTATTGGCTGAAAAGGGGTGGTACGACTAAACAGACATGGCTTGATTTAAGATGAGATATTTTTGTAAAAACAAAGCTTTACAAAACACAACATGAGGGGAAATTTGCCATATTTATAGCTCAAATACCAAAGAAATCTCTCTCCCCAACAGTACTGGGGTGAGACATCTGTTTTTCATGCTTAAAATACAAATGCTGTAACAGCAAACCAGTTCACAACTGCAGGAACTGAAAGCATCTAGAAACAAGAACAAAAATGGCTTGTTCTCCAAGGCAAGCAAAAAGCAGGAGGAAAACGCCTCTTGCAATTAGTGGTGGAAAACAAAATTAAGTTTTCAAAATTATTACAGCCATACATAAGACGGATCCCCTCACCACTGAAGCCACAGGCAAAGCATAGTCTGGAGCACTCTTCACAAGTGGTCCCTAAGTAACTGGGAATGATTTTTGTTCATAAGGCTTTCAGCTGCCCCACAAAACCACATCAGAAAATGTCAAGGTTGTGTGTCCCCCTGCCCCACACTTCATCCTCCCAGGAGATGGCTGTGCATCTAAGTCTAAAAGCAGCCCAAATCCAAGTCCCTCCTCACCTGTCTGAGGTTACATCCATCTTCTCTCAGGTCTATTCTTTGTATAATGAACTACTCTGTCTGCAGACTCAATCCCCCTGAGAGTCATTGATTTACAGCTTCAAATGTAACATGGATAACATGAAAAGAATCATCTGTAAAGAAATACATATGGCCAAATTCACTGGCTGCCCTGGACAATGTTCCTTTAAGTTTAAAGCCTCTATTGTGCTAAATACCCAGATGTTAACAATCTCTTCTAAAGGCTATTGAGTGCAGGAAGGACATGTTTTTAGCAATTAGAAAAATAGTAGTACACTTACACATGGCAATATTTAGCAGAGTTTGTTTGGTTAATAGGTCAGCAGTTTGGGACAGTTGGTGGTTGTTAGGGGGCAGCAAGGAGGGTTTGTGCGGGGAGGTGTGTGGGGAAGCACGCTGAGCTGCCAGATACCATGGGGCACTCGCAGATGGAAGGGTGCTCTGTAATCCAAGAATCCCTTATCCCACCGTTTGCTTCCACTCTTAAAAAATGCTTTGAAAACACTTTGCAATAGGCACGCAAAGTGCACACATATAAACCAGAAAAGATGCACGTGGTGGATACAAGGATGTGCCAGAAAGGATACTATATATATAGATATATATACGTGTGTCGAACTGAAGTTTGTGTCCTTAAGTACTTCTTGGGCAGAGCAAGAACTAAATAAGTGATTAAGTGCTTTCCTGAATGGGGCACCAGACCTGGCTGCTGCTCGCAGATTCCTGTACAGATTATTCTCATTCTTTGCAGGAGCAGAACACGCAGTGGATCTCACGCAGGGAGCAGGTGTATGCTAACATTGCTTCTAGAGGAGACGTGTCTGCCACAAGGATTTATGATGCGTTCCTCACAGTAGCATGAATTTGGCTGGTGGCCTTTGTAATTTATCTTTGCTGATATCATTATGTGCCTTGAGAACATTTATCTTCCTGAACATAAAGAGTAAATGATTGTTTTAACGAGGAGAAAACAAGCCTTATTATAACAGCCCTGGACTAGGGACCACAGAAAGGCTTGGATTTTTAACACACTCCAATCTGTTTTAACAGCTGCCTATGGTTACTATAATCACTGAACAAACACATTTTTTTTTTTACCTTTCTTTATTGATGGCCCAAGTTCCATCTTCCTCTGTCTTTGCAAAATGGCAGAGGCCATGCCTGGAGCCACAGACCTTTGCAGTCAGCCAGATCTTCACACAGCAGTGCAACTGGCACTTCTTCCAGTGAAATCTTACACTGAAAATTGCATTACATATAAGCATACAAAAGAAGGGCCATATCCAATCTAAATAATCTATCTACTCATCTCAGTGGCTGTTTCCAGCCTTTTAGGATCCATGGACCCTCATGGAGTCCACTGACAATGGACTTTGTTTTTTTGCAGAACCTGTAGAATTACTTCAGTCATCACCAAGGTCCATAGAAAAGAGAACCACACATCTACAGTGTTTATAAGATGCTAAATTCCTACAGTCCTAGTGGGTGAACACTAATAAACCTTGAAGATGTTTAATTACTTGTCCAACAAACAGACTAGATACATGATTATGCTTGCTCTTACTTTCTAAGCCCCATGCTGCCACACAGATACCATCTCAGCACAGCCTACAGCTGTGTGTACACGGTATCCTCACCCCTAGCAAGAGTCAGAGCTAGTGGTGATTTTGCAATTCCTAAGAACAAAAGCAATTTATTTCCAGATTGTTATTCTTCTCCCTTTCTGGGTATGGGCAGAAATGGAAGAGAACGGGACCTCCCACTGATCTGAAAAAGCTAAACCCAAGAGTATTAAAACGAAATTTTAATGAGGAATCAGGGCTTTGGAAGTGTCAAGTGTTAGAGCATGACTGTCCCAGCCCTCATGCCACTAGAAGGGAGAATGGAAATTAGTGCTGGGCTGCTGGGATTGTGAAGGAAGCAGCATAACCACAGAATCAGCACCAAGTTTTTGAATGCAGGCCCAGGTTTTGCTTTGGAACAAGAACTTGGACTCACATGAATTGTGTGAGGGCTTGGCCTTGAAAAATCAATGGGTGCTCAGTATCTGGCAGGATCAAGTCCATGGTGAACAAGAGACTTGGCCCAGATGTGAAACAACACTTCTTCTGCTTTCCAGCCCCATGGTGTAACCACCAGACCACAAACGTCTTTCCCACTTTTTGCTTTTAAGAAGGAAGAGTCAGTTTTCAAGCTTGGAGAAATGTGGTGGACTGAGGGCAGGAAGGATCTGTCATTCATAAGAAAACCTGGGCTAGAGTTTCAAGATCTATTTTACTTTCAAATTTCCCCAATGCTGATAGAGTCTGGGGGCAGAAGGTTCCGTTGCCTGTGGCTCTCAATGCAGCATGCAGGGAGAGCTCTCCTTCAGCTGCCTTTTAAAGTGTCTAAAGCTAATGACACACTTTATCCCTTCACGCTTTGGAAAACAGTGGCACCTTGCATGAGATAGAAGCTGGCTCATTTTTGATTCTTTCTTCTTTCCTCAGCCCCAAAAGGGACCTTGAATTAATGTGCATTCCCAATTAGCATGATTATATAAATCACAGCAAGCTGCTTTCACGTTGAGATGTGAAGCCAGCTCACCACAGTGCCCTGCAGAGCACACGCTCTCAATAACTTGCAGTGAAATAAAACCAAACAAAGTTGCTTCTGGTGTAATGTGCTACACAAACTGTTGCAATTATCTCCCAGGATGTGGGAGCTTTATTTGCTTCAAACCTTTGCTCTTAGACATTATAAAGTTAATTATAAAATGTGCCAAGGGGGAGGCAAGGAGAAACCTTGTTAACCTTTTCTTTCTGTGGTTTTCCCCCCCTCATTGCATTTACATTGGCCTTGAAGAACTGGGACATTTTGCAGATGGTTTAGGGTCTATAAATTCTTATTTAAATCTTCATGAGCCAAGTATAACAGGTAGCAGTCCAGACTTCTCTAGAAAAGACAAACCCCAGCTAAGCATGTAAATAATACTCCAGTGCTTTTTAGCATATAAGTACATGCACTGAGCCAGGGATTCTGGAAGGTTTATTCAAATTTTTCCTATTGTTACCCTTTAAAGTGCATTGAGTATTTGCTGTATGACTCTGCAAGATTCTTTTAAATGTTCCTTCTCAGTGAACAGAAGAAAGCAAAGGCTAAAGGATGGTGACACGTCCTTCACCGCTCCACCATGTGAAGGTGGCTACAAAGGCAGCCAAACGCCCGCAGTCTGCGAGCGTACCCACCAGCAGCCTCGGACGGCAGCGGCCAAACAGCACGTTGCCAGTCACAAAAAAAGCAAGAGGAAAGTGCCTGCCTGAGATCAGGCTGGCAGGAGAAATCAGAGGGGATCAAGGCAGGCAATGTTATGTTTTCTTTACTAATGTTGAAGAGAGTGGCAATAATACAGCACGTTGCACAGCAGGGGAAGTACTACTCTGTGCAGAACAGAGAGAAATTACTGCACACTGTAGCTGAGAGATGTCCTGAGACTGACACTGATGACACCAGCTATGTGTCTGGAAAATTATATCATCCCTGGAACCCAATGTCCCTGTGGGGAAGATAACGCTAGCTCCATTTGGCCACGTTGTGGGAGTTAATGAATAAAGGCTCTGTACATTGTCCTTCAGATGAAGAATCCTCTGGACATATCAACTGTTTTTATTTAAGAGTGAAAGAAATAGAATCTGCACCTTTTATTTATTTATTTTCTTCTGAGAAATTCAAGAATCCTTTCCAGGCTTGTTTATTTTTTTAACAGCTTTTTTATATCTTTTTTCTGTCCCCACCTGCCAACTCTGCATTACGGTACATCTGCTGGTGAGTCAAAGAGTGCTAAATGTATATAGCTCCCTCCAGAGTTTCCCAGTGAGATTCGGTGAAGTTCTTGCCATGAGGGATGCCTCACTCTTCTCCTACAAGCCGCCCCCACCCCAAGTTTGTTATTCAATTCCATCTATTCCTGACTGAGATTTGACAAGAGAAGCCACAGACTGAAAGGCATTCACAGACACTGAGAAAGATGCTGGCTGTGCCTTTAAACTCTATCCAGATGCAGACCAACATTTCATAGGTGACCATCCATAGCAGATGAAATTATCTGGTTGAAAAGAGAGTCTGAATGTTATGAAATATCCTTATTTTTAACATTGTACTTTCCCTCATATTTTTGGAGTAGTCTTGTGCCTAAATATATTGGCTACCCTTGAAAGCAGCTAGGGCATTTTAATTCCCATAGCCCCATAAAACACTCCCCTGAAACTGAAAGAGAGTGCAAGTGGTTCTACAGGGTAAACAGTAGCTGTAAATGCACATACTCAGCGCTTTCAGGACACCCAGCATTTCCAGCTCTGCAAACATTATATTCCCTGGTATTACCTCTTAGAGACACAACTTCAGAAGTGGAGTTGCTATGGCTTATGGCCATGGATTTTTGGGGACCCAAGTATCTACTCAGAGGATCTCTTTCTTCAGACAAACAGTATTTTCATGGCTGTTAGCTTATTAATCTTTGGTTTCCTGGCCTTCTGCCTTCATGTGTGGTTGCCTATCCCTGCTAGTCTGGCAAGGAGAAGAGAAAATATTTGGCCTTCGGGGGCTAGGCAACTCATTGCCCCGTGTTGCTGACAAGAGCGCATGATTCTGAGCTCAAATATTCTGTACCTGTTTTGCACAGGAATGAATATTACACAAGGTGCCAGGCAAGTGAAGCATAGCTAATGCAAAAACACCTTGGTCTGGTTCCCAGCTACCCCACAGCTGTGTTAGTATTTACAGCACAGTCAGTAAAGTGCTCCTCAATCAGAATAGGAACCGTTTATATTCACTTTGAATGCATAAATCAGGCCACATAGTTCTGCTGGAATTACAAACTATTTGCAGTCATTTGTTTCCCTCCACGTGCTTTGCCCAGCAGGTAGTCAGTAATTATTTGATAATAAAAATTACAGGCATTTTTACATTGCTGGTCCTCTGCAGGAGCTGAAGATTACCCAGCAATTTTTACACGAGTTGAGAATTTAAGCCTGATGTCCTGGCAGGTTTCCAGGCTGGAAGACTCGATTACATATCTAAATCCCCCAGTATTTCTAATGGGCTGTGGCACTCTCCCTCACGGAGCAGCTGCGTCGTGGTGTACAGGTACCCCTGCAGCACCATGGTGGCAGGAGGAAGCCTTCCAAAGAAAAACTGCCTGTAACCTGGTTACTTTGACAAAGGCCTCTGGGAGCTGCAGGGATGAAAGGAGCTATATGAATGAAATCTATCACTGTGTCTCATTAGTCTGTTTGTTACAGGACAAAGCTCATGGTAGTTTACACCTGTGTACAAGATGCTTTGAAATTGCTTTGGTTTTACTCCTTTCCTCAAAACACTCATTGAAACTCAAAATATTGCAGAAGTGAAGCAGATTGGCACTAGAAGTCAGAAGCTTCTACATGTGAAGTACCACAGGAGACATGCAGAGCCAGAAAGGAGTTTGCCCCTGGTAGAACCTCTGCCATCACCTGGCAGTGCTTCAGTGGGGGAGGTCCAAAGGGAGGTCCTGCTTCGTAAAGGTAACTGACTGCAAAATGATTCACTGCTCTCTGACATCATTATCTGGGACAGCTTTTTTGCCTACGCGTTTGATAATTTATGTATTTGTAAATATAATAAAACCACAGCAGTTTGGACATTCACCGAGAATGACTGGTCTGGGGAATTTGGGAAACAAAAGGAGATAAAAACATCAGCTAGAAAAAGGAGTGCCTGCATTACAAATGGACTTTGTTATTTTTATCTTGGCAAGTATCATTAAACTTTAATTCTTTAGGCACCCAAGACAGATAAGTCTGTCCCACTTTGTGTTAAAGATGTTATGTGTTATTTTTGACAAAGTAATAAAATCACTGTACTCACTGAGACCTCACTCCAGTGCTCCTACGCCTCTGCTCAGCAGACATGGGAACCAGGCCTCCGCTTCTCCTCGCTGCAATCCAGGCATTGCTGCCATGAACCCGGAGATGAGCTTCTTTACACCTCATCATTTCCCTTTATGGAGTGAAATAGCCACTTTCATTAGGAAAAGCAGGTTTGCAGAGTCAAGGGATTCTGCAGGGGGCATGCATGCATTTTGATCTGTGCCTGACCTCTCTCATTTGCACAAGCTGAAGCCTAGTTTTTCAGTTCAGAAATAAGCGCTAAAACTCAGCCTTTAGTGCAGACACTGGAATGAGTATTAAACTATCAGAGCCATTCCAGCTCGGCCTCCTCCCCTCACTGCTGCCCAAGACAACCCAGTCCATACATTATTTTGCTTTGAGGTGCAGCAAACGACCGGCTTCACCTTTAGTCAACATCTCATTTCCTGTTCATTGCTAATCACCAATACAGGCACGGAAAGGCATATTTTGTCCCAGACACATTTAAATTCAGATTTGTGCTTTGCTTTGTGCCAAGAGCTGGTTATGAGCCTTCCATCCATCACAGCCAGTGCCCGCAGCCGGGCAAGCTGTGCATGAGGTGGGCCCTTGTGAACCTCTGGGCTGCAAGCAGCCTCCACAGGGTTCTGCTTTTACTCAAGGTGGGATAGTAAGATCATTTTTAATGTGTTTAGGCTCTTCAGGGTGCACACTGATGTCTCTTGACGACCTCGGCTGAAGACCAGTGAGGGCAGAGGGGCCTGAGGGGGCCATGGCGGCCCCGGGGCGCCGCGCTGAGGAGAGCTGTTCCCGCGGCCCTGGGGCGGGCGGCCCTCAGGTGGGGACACCCGCGGAGCGCCCGAGGCGCAGCCGGTGCCGCCCAGGAGGCACTCTGGGTGCCGGGGGACACCCGGTCCCGGGGCTCTCGGTCCCAGGGGGACCCCGCCCGGCGGCGCCGCGACGGAGCAGCCCTCCTCCGCGTGTGCGATGCGCGGCCGCATGTGGGGCGCAGGCGGCGGAGTCTCCACCTCTTCTGGCAACTTGAACCTGTGGCTGCCAAGCTCCATTAAAGCTATCAGCAGTCGGGGGGACGCACTTCACAGCGTAGGCGGGTTGGGTTGCCTTTTTTTTTTTTTTAAAAGTATCTTTTTCTCTTCGAAAGCGGAGCACGGACCGCTCTGACGCCCTCAGCCTCCCGGGCAGCCCGAGCCGGGCCGCGGGCAGCGCAGCTCCGCAGCGTCCCATGGCCGCGCCGCCGGGCGCCGCGCCCCGCTGAGCTCCACGGGCAGCGGCGGCGATCGCGCTCCTCGGCCGCCGCTCGGCGAGGGAGCGGGGCATCCCCCACCATGGCCCGCTGCTGGTGGCTCGCCGGGCTGCTCGTAGGTAGGTGGCACCGGTGAGGGGTGGTGGGGTGCGGGTGGTGCCCTCGGGGAGCTCCCTGCCGCCTCCCGGCACGGCAGGGCAGCAGTTAGCAGCGGGGGCGCTGCGGGGCCGGTCTCGGCGCACCGGCTGCAGCCCGGGGTGCTCGGAGTGCCCCGCTCCCTGCCCCGCTGCCCCCGGGGCTGGGTCCGTGCTGTGCCCCCGCGAGCACGGGGAGCGCTTGAGCTCGGTGTGGCTCAAGGCACGGCTCACAGGGATCCCCCGTGGGTGCTCGGATCTCCCAGGGAGCAGCCGGCACCTGCCCGGCTGCGGGAGCCTTCCCCCGGGACGCAGCTGTGCTGCCCTGCGCTGCGTCTTTGCGGCTGCCTCTCGGAAAGGCTTCTTTCAGCCCCGCAGTTCTTGGAGCAGTTTCAGAAGAAAAGGTTCTGGCTTAAGAGACCATATGGGAGAACAAAGACAACTGTGCGGTGAAAAAGGCAAACTGATTTCTGATTGTGACAAAGAGCAGAGCCTGGGGAAGGCATCCCCACCCCTGGACAGTGTTTCCCAGGGAAATGCACGGGAGAGCCTCAGCTGAAACTCCGCACCCCTGAACAGGTGAAGGGAAGGGTGGGGAGGGGGCTCCCATGCCCCCCATGCAGTCTGGACACTGGAAGTCCAGGCAGCTGGGTTTCCATTCTTTCCATCCTTTTCCACCACTTAGTTTACTCATCTGAGTCTCAGGGCAGCAGAATATCACACTGACTTCTCTCCCAAACTCTGGGCTCCCTTTAGTGACCGCTGCAGAAGAACTGTGCAGTGACAGCTGTTGGCAATGATTTGCACTGAGAGTAAAGGACTGGACTACAGAAAAAAGTCTCTGAGTGTGGCACTTTTGTAGGGTTACTTGTCTGTGCTCCTGATCTGGGATCTTTGTCATACGTTGTTCCCCAAATATAAGACTCCACAGGTTGGGAAATACATATTCTGCCTCTCTGGAGATTTCATTAGCTTGAGTTGCTCTGCTCAGAGGTCTGTTACACTGCATTATGTAAGATTACTCATGTAAGTCTAATTAGAATAGTGCTTTCTTAAATCACCATACAAGTTTAGTCTGATCAAATTAAAATCCAGTGCTTTTCCATCTCATGTCAGTGACAGAATTTCCATTGATTTCACTAAGAACAGAAGTTGGACCCTAACACGTGTATTTAAATAGCTAAGTGGGATCCAGATCTCATTAAAAGCAAAGCAAGGTTTGCCAGGGATCCCAGTGCGGGAGAGACTGGCATTCAGAACTTTGTGTAAAACTGAACATCATCATGACACCAGCGCATAATTAGTTGAAAAAATACTTCAGTTAGGTAACTGGATCTGATTGTGGAGTCTCCTCCAGCAAAGAATCATTCATTCTTAGAAAGGTCCCGAGAGATGTGCTGAGTTTTTACCTATGCTTTCATTAAAGTCTTTGCATTCCAATAACACCACACTGATATTTTTCATGTGTTGCTTCTCCTGCGTGGTTTTAACACTTTCAAAGTTTATTTTTAAGTTTGAAAACGACTGTGTTGGGGTAAGATAAGGTCTGCAGTTGGATTTAATTCTGAGATTAGGAAAAGAATCCTCTGAATGATAGCACTAAATTAAGTATAGATGTGTGCATTTACACATGCGTAGACGTCAATACCCACTGTTAAATTAACACCATTGTCTTTGGTTCAAATGTTTGATCTGGGCAATGTTTCCTTTGCTAATTTATTTTTTCCAAGTTGGCATTTTTTTCTTCTTCATTTCTCAAGCTGGCCAAAAAATCAGCAACTAATGTATTATGCTGGGTTGTGCGATTTGACTCTATTTGTTCTTCCATAATTACAGCCTAGCCATGTTTCAAAGTATATGGATATAGATAAAAACAGGGCTGAGATGTAAAAAAAGCACAAGTGAAAAAAATATCGTGTGGTTTCTATATTTCCCCCACAAGCACAAATTGTTGAGTAAGGAGATTTTCAAAAGCCAGAAATTGCTATGAAGAAAACCAAAGCTGGAATCCAACGCAAGGGAAGGCTGCATCTGGCAGAACAACGTTTGGAAAGAGATTTTGCTTTCAGTGGGATCCTGTGTTTCCCCACAACACAGCATATGTCATCTATAACAACAACGCTTTCATGGATGAGGTACAATCAGTGCAAAAATCAACCTCAAAATTAGGAAGCACCTACGCAATGCTCTTACATGGCTCCGTTGGTTTTCTTACCTATTTGCTGAGGAAGACAAAGCCATGAAGACAGAGAATTCTTAACTTCATGATGTTAAGACCATGCATCTCAGATACAGTAATACCAAGGAACTGACAGTGAGAAAGTGGGAATTTTCAAGTGTAACCCTTTTTCTGTGGGCTGAGATTGCTGCCAGAAACTGAAAATATGATTCATACGACAGCTCCCTCTCTACCCAGTTTAAATTGTGTAACATCTGAGGGGTTACTAATCTGCAGTCTGTTTTTTTTTCCTTTAGGGAGTTAAAAGGTCTCATACTGTAAAGTGTGAAATTGGGAAGTTCTATTTCTGTGTATTAGGAAAAAAAAATTCTATTTGAAATGCCAAGCCTCCATATTGTTAAGTGATAAAAGGGTTCAAATCTATCATTATTTTTTAGTTTTAGCATGGTGATGGTGTGATAATAATGCCTTTCAAGCTAATGTTTTCCCATGTTCACTGAGTGGCTTTTAAACTCATTATGGTTTGAGCTGAACTCAAACTGGGAATGCTGCAATGAAGCTCAGCTCCCGTGGCACCGCGTCAGTTCAGCAATGTCTCTCATCTTACAGTTGGTGTGATGGCACATAAATCAGCGGGGGAAACTTCACCACTGAGTGTTCAAAGAAATTTGCTTAAGTCTAGTCCTTACAGCTGCAAACTTGCGTGCAGCCATTTGATCAATCTCTGGGAAAGTTCCCCATGGTTTCTGCTGCGCTGATACGAAGCACAAATGTGTGACATTTTGGTCATGTCCACATCAAAAACAGAGATCCTTGGAAGCAAGCTTTTGTCCCTGTACTCTGGGATCAACACGTACACCAGGCTCCCCTGTGAGGGAAATGGGTTTACCTTGTTCTCACTCTTACTGAATCCCCAGGTGCTGGACATTGGCAGGTTGTGGCTTTTAAGTGTCTCTTCTGCCTGGTTAATACAAAACCACAATGACACTAGTTTTAAAGCTTTTCAGACAGGCTTTTTCAGAGAAAAAGTCAGGTTTCCTAGTTAGACTGGCTGGACAAGAAGAGTGAAAATATAAATGACAGCAAAGTTTTGTTGCAGGAAAAAATCGTAAGTTTTGTTGCTCTGGAGTAGCGCGAGTCCCGTTATTAGATTATGCAGTGCGTAGGCTGAATGTCAGCTTTGATTTCAGCATCTGTCGGCTGTGTTTAAGGGAACTGGAACACATCAAAACTTGGCTAATGTTGACAGGCAAAACAGTAGACTGAAATTTCAGGCTATCTAGAAACCACACCCAGACCCCAAAACACATGTTAGAAGTAACTGTAATTCTCTGCCTCAGCTGAACAAGTAACCTTTTTCTGTGGTCACTTGCGATTCTAAGTTAAATGTGTATTTCTGGTATGGGATGTGTATCAGTTTACCACCTTTGTGGAGAACCTTTTTTCCTGAGGATACCCTCAGACTGCTTTTGAATGCCTTCCTCATCCTTGGCTTTCTGGGAGCCAAGTAGCCTCAGACTATTGGATCCCATTAGATCCTATTTTTATTACTATAAACAGTATCTTTGCAGCAGTGCCAAGACTCCTATTGTGCTAGGTGCTAAATAAGGAGAGAACAAAAGGATCACTCTTGCTTTAGAGGGTTTATAATCTAATTTCCTGGACTCAGATTTTCAGCAGTGAGTTGAAGGACGTACTGGGATTCCCAGCTGTGTCCAGCAGTTAGAACCTACTGCAGTCGTTTATGTCTTTATGTGCCTAAATGCCTTGGTGCATCTGGCAGGAATTTCTGGTCCCACGGAGGCGATCTTGAGGAGGAGGACGGTGAACAATGAGCTTACACAGGAGAGCAGCTGTCTCCCGTGGGAGCTGGGGACCGGGAGTGCTCCATGGCAGTGGGAGACTGAAAGGCCACTCTCAGCATCCCGCCAACTCCCAGCCAAGAGCGGGTTATTCCCTGCTGTACTAAAGCTTTGTTCAGTCCCTCAAAATCCTGCCAAGCAAGTGGACTTGTGCTGCCTACTAGATTGTGCCTCGAGAAGTTCGCCCTGATATACAAGCCACATTTTTACCTCTCTTCATTCACTCCCAACAGAACCTCTTTATTCGCTGTAAGGAATTCCTTCCCTTCCTTGGTGTTTATGCTTTGTGAATATTTATAGGCTGTTATCATGTCCATCTCTCCCCAGCTGTCACTCAGCCAGGCTACATGTGCTCTGCTCTTTTAAATCTTGCTTCGTAACTCAATCCCTCCCACCCCCTAATCATTTTTTGTTGTTCTTCTCTCAGCTCCCACCAGTTCCAGTTGTTCATTTTGCTTGGGGTAAATGCTATATTTATGTTAATACTATGTGGTGGGTGGTCCTCTCTTTGCTTACAGTCAATGCGAGTGATTTAGATGTTTAAAGTGAGGTTGGTGTTTTATAGCCAAGCCATTGCCTGATTACCAGTTCTGCTCTTCAAAGCACTCTGGGAAGAAACATGCTTGGCCATCACTACTAAAAGTGGCCACGATAGCCACGAGTGAAATGTCTGTGCAGGGGCTCAAGGGTATTGCCAAAACAACACGGGTGCTCTATGGATTCAAAATTATGCCGTGCCATTAATTTCAAACCCAAGCACTGTATTTTCTAATGAGTTTTCATCTCATCTAAATTAAAGAAGATAGACACTGTTTCCCATTTGGTTAGAACATGAATTCTGGTTAGAATTTCACTGAGTCACGGTTTTATCCCTGGGGTGTTGTTCAGCCTTGGACGTGGCTGGTTTGCTTTTGTTTCTGTGAAGAAAAGCCGTCCTGCAGCTGTCCTCACAAATCGCTCACCATCCAGGTGCCCACGGGATTAGAGGCCATCCCACTGCCATCACACCCATGTCACCAAAACCAAACTTAAACTCTAATCAATGTTCAAGGAAAAAAAAGCTTGAGCATCTTCCTTCTTCCCTTCAGTGTCTTTTGCCTTTTTGTTCTGTAATTCTCTGTGCCAGACACCTGTGGCAGTACTGGTCAGAGTTTAACACAGGTCATGATCTGTTAGTGTTGCCTGAACCCATTTTTTTCAGTGCTTGCCAAAGCCAAAGACCAAGGCAGGTAGCAATTTTCCCATTAGTTTGCACCTTTCCTCATTAACCCTCCATGCTCTGGCCTGTAGGTTTACGTGGTGGAGGGTTCCTGTGACTTTGGCTGGCACAGGCTGCTGGCCCTGTGCTGACAGGACAGGCTGCTGGCTGCGTGCAGGCCGCTGCTGGCCATGGTGGCTGGGGCAGCCAGGGCCGACTGGCCGTAGGGTGTTGCTCAGCTGTTTTTGAGGAAATCTTTTGACACTGATTGATCTAGGTGTGGAAGAAGTCTTCTCCTTCTGAGGCTGCACGATGTCGTCTGGGTGGCGGGAGGAAGGACCAAGAAGTGTGGGGCCTGTAGTCTGTCAGGCCTGTGAGCGCGTGCTGCATAAGGCCCTGCTGGTAGCTGAAAAGCGTGGCATCGTGATCGACATCGACTGTAGGAGATCTCTTGGGAAGAGATCTCACATCTGGTGCCAGAGCTTTTATTTCTCATGCTGCCACAGTCCTTCATGCCAACTGCAATGTGCCTTGCTTTGTTCGCTCCATCTGGGAAGAGGATGCGCCGTATCCCACTTCCCCTCGGTATTCCTTCATTCTTCCAGGGGAGTATTTATGCCAGTTTATGGGGAAGGGCACTTTCTGAATAAGGGCCTGATGCCGTCTTGTTAGGGTCATGGGATCTTTCCTATTTATGCCTCCAAGGACAGTGGGGTCAGGCCCTGCAATCCTATTTACAGTGTCAGGTCTGGTTTTCTTCTTCAGGGTAAAGAGCCAGGAAGAGCAGTTTTAAGAGCCTTTTTATTTAAATGTAGTTTATACTATAGAAGATCTTTGACATGCAGGAGAGAATATCTTCTCCCTTATCCCCTTCACTACTGCAAATTCCATCTGTCTTGTCATCTCTCCCTGGACTTGACACTTACAGGAGAAATAAATGGTTCCGTGATTCCAAGAGCAAAATATTTACTTCTCTAGTGCCTTAAAAACCTCTAGGCAGCTCACCACAAGTGCTTCCCTGTTTTAATTGTGGACGTGAGACAAATCAGACAACGATCACAGCCTGAGAAGAAAGTTAGGGTAAAGCCACATCATACAGTGTCTGAACTTGCCTTCCAGTGTGCTTAACGTTGTGTGGTGAATGTATGTTTCAAAAAGTTCTTCTCTGAAATCCTGAGCTGCTTGGGACTGTTGAGTGAGCTGAGTTCCCTCTTAGGATCTGCAGAAGTTCATGGATGGTTACGCTCTGTTATGCACAAGGTGATGCTCTGCAATGATTGCTAACATCTGTAATGCACTCATTGTGCCACCCTTCAAAGAATTCTGAGGAACATCTAGTGAATTAGAAGCGTTTTGCAAGTAGCACAAAGTAGTGAAACAGTTATATATCTATAAACCCGCTTTACTGAAAAATAAGAGAAGGGATGAATAATAGAAATACTTTTCCAGAAGCCAAGCAGTACTCCAGTGAAAGCACTGGCATCGTCCCTCAACCACTTGACCACATTCTGGCTTCAATTCAGGGAGGCATTACTAATCAGGAAAAATGCTCATGAACTGCTTTAATTTGAAGCTCATGCTTAAGTTTCACTGAAACCAATTAGACTTAAGCGTGTGCTTAAGTCCTGTCCAGAACTGGATTCAGTTTGGAGATAAACAAAATACAAAGTTGTGCAGTGATACAGTATTCCACCCCCAGTGGGTTATATTTAAGTTTTATAACTTTATGATATTATAAAATATATCTTCCCACAGAATTGTTCTCTTGGGAATGCCTTATTCTGAGTGAATAAAAAGCACCACTGACTTAATCTCCACACAAATGCAGAAGAAATGGATTTGCTTAATACAGACATCTTTGCTTTTGCAAGAATGCTTATTCCTTTAGTGGCTAACCCAAAATCCATTCTGCATGCTCTCAGGAGAGAAAAATGCTAAGGAAACACTATTTTGTTCCGTTAACGAAGTTTGTGTGGATAAGTACAATTTACGTAAGCAGAATATATTGATATATTTCTTATCACCCGTTTCATTCCAGCGTGAACATTCCTCAGAAAATTTCAAAGGTTTTAGGTCATCTCTAAATGAAGAAATGTGCAATGCTCCATGACTTCAGGCACTGATCTTATCCCTGTGAATGGGTGACTAACTGAAACATTAGATTTATAAATGGAAATAATAAATTCTGGCCATAGGAGGCAATAACGTAGCAGATTAAGCAATCTAGCTCTGGAGAAGAGTCGATCTACGGTAACTAATTTGGTGCAAACTCTAATGTATGCATTTTCTCCTCCATTTATAAAGAAACAGATGTGTGACTCAACTCTGCTTTTTTCCAAAGTCAATCTGCATGGAGGAACACAAGCAAGATTTGTTTCCAACAGGCATATT
The DNA here is from genome assembly GCA_013396635.1 of Penelope pileata. NCBI lineage: Eukaryota > Metazoa > Chordata > Aves > Galliformes > Cracidae > Penelope > Penelope pileata. Next base: position 3,613 of record WBMW01005037.1, on the reverse strand, counting down.
GCAGTAGTTCTCTCCTGGATGGTATTTTTTTTCCTTCAAAACGGAGAAATGGGTCTGAATCTGCAGCATGTAGGAGTTCTGTAGCACAGCTCCTGTGGCAGGTTCTCATTTCAGGCTTGGCCATTGCCTAGGAATCTTTCGTCCTAATTTTACCAAGAATTCACTTTGCGCAGGAATTTCCAGTTCTGCCTTTCTATCATTTGATGCCGTGGGTCTGATTTTTCTGAAAGTTGCTTATACAAATGAGAGGATGGAATAGTTGATCAGTATTTGCTACTGCAATTGCCTCAAGGCTTGATCCAGGTTCTGCTGATTCCAGGGATCAGCCTGGCGTTCCTCATTGCCTGAGTACTTGTGCAGCCCTCTTGCCTGGAGACCTTGGGCCAGTACTTTGGATGCAGCACGCACCAGAAAGCTGGAAAAAGATCGTGTTTTGTCTAGCTGCTGCACTGAGGAGCTCTCTGGAAACGCTTGTGGTTAATCAATACAGACAGACAGGATAACGAGTGAGTGGAAGAGATCACAGTTGGGGATTTTTTTTAGATTTTCCTATGAATGAGTATTTTTGTCTTGAAGATGATTTGTGATTAATTCCTCCCCCCTACCCAAGAACTCCATAAAGCAGTCAGTTTGTGTCTCTTTAAAGATGGAGAGAGGAGCTGCTCTGACGTGCTTCCCCAGGGGCTGAGTAACGGAGTGACACATGAGTGACAGCCACTATATGAAATGTGCCCCAACTACAGGTTTTAGGTCTGGAACTGAACTTTTCCAAGTTGGAATACTGTTTGGATCTGGTGGGACTAGGATGGAGTGTCTGAGAGAGAAAAGCAGCCACAAAATTTGGATTCAAGCCAGTAGCTTTTGGTTTGAGGATGCATTCAGCTTGGAGTCTTGTGTACAGTTAAGTAAGATAAAATCCCCAGGAATTCCCATCATGTCAAATATTTACATTCTGGAGGTTTTTTCTTTTTTTTTTTCTTTCTCTTTTTTTTTTTTTTTCCCATAGAGTTTGATCCTGATTATAAAAATTCCCTTTCCTATTGAATGTGTCAAAATCTTGTGATCACGTTGCCAAAGCGTCTGTGCTCTCAAACAATGCAGACTTTTGGTGTTTCTGCCAAAAGTAGCAATAAGGGTTCAGTCAAATATTGAGGCTTCTGCTGCAATACACACACACACGGAGCAGTTAGCAAGTTCGGAACAGGGCTATATTCTGTGCTGTTATTTCGGTGAACTATAGACTACCCCCCCACCTCTAGAGTCCTTCTGTGGTTGTGAGCAAGAGCAAATTTGGCCTGCACAGCCTGTTACCTCTAATCCAAATACTGTTATTTTTGTAGTTTACAGTTTTCTCTAGGATAATTATTTAATTTGTGTTTTAAGTGTAATTCAGTCTGTGCTGTCCTTTAGCTGAAAGATCTCCAAAAGCTTCACCCGTATTTAGGCCTTGTGATAGGGCAGTCGGATGGAGCTTGGTATCTGTCACAGCTGAGTGGAAAAGCAGCAGAGTAAGGCGTGCTTGGAGCACAGTCCTGGCACGAGTGGGATGGGAGCGCAGAACCTGTGTGCTGTCTGACTGGGCACCTCCAGGGGTATCAGACCGAAGGCTTACCGAGCAGCCAGCGTTTTGTCATCCCGTTTTGTCTCGCTTTCATTCGAGGGCTCACAGGAACTGCTTTTTAGGAAGCACAGAGCAATGCAAGCAATTGAGAAGCTATCCCCGCTCACCATGTCAAGCCCTTTGCAGATGATTAAAACAGTATGATTGTGAGTCTGCTCCAGAAGGACCCCTCAGCACTCATAACATGGCTTTCCAGCTAGTTCGTGCACTCCAGCGCGTGGTGAGGTAACAGAACATCCGCAGTGCTTTCACCGGCCTTTAGGTGGGCAGGCTGCTGCTCTCACTTTGTTTCCATGTGGTTATTCCCAGCAGTGGTCCAGGGTTTGTGTGCTAACATCTGCACAAACTCATTTCAAAGATGCTGTTACTGTGACATGTAAAACCTTTGCTCTGTAAAGAAGGGACTGAATTTGTGCATCAGACTTAAGTCTTTAAGTTATATAGCATTAGATAACCTACCACTTACATAAAATACCATGTGAGTGGAAATATCTCTGCTTTGCTGCACACTGAGCAGCCTCTGACTTGCACAGCACCAGTGTAATTACTGAGGTGCCACGTGCCCTGGGCTCATGTGCATTCGTGGCACACTGGGATGCTGGAGATGTTCGCAGGGATTGGACCCCGTGTGCATGGAGGGGGTGTGGAAGCCCGGGAGGAGGCTGCAGTCGGGGTAAATCGGCTGCTGGGAATGGAGCAGCCTCCTGGTAGAGCCCAGCTGTGCATCTGGCCCTGGCTGTTTATATTTGTGTTAGATCCCGGGCTCCCAAGCCAGGGAATTTTGCTGAGGTTGCTCAGCAGCTTGCGTGCAGCCTTGCCCCTGGTTTGCGGCAGATCTGCGTGCACTGCAAAGATCCCCACGGTCCTACCTCCTCGACTGAGGAGGGGAATGGATTACGTGTGCCTGAGCCATACGAGTTGCCTTGAAAATCTCCATCACACCACAACACAGCCTGCAAATACAGCAGGAGATGATGTGCCAGGGCAGGGACCAGGCAGAGGGATGCTGGTGGGACAGCGGTGGGGCTTTGGGAGCTTTGCTGGGGGCCCATTGCATGGTTCTGCCGAGAGGGAAACCCCACGTTTCTTCCTGAAGGAAACTCACCATGAGCACGACAGGAGTCTGCCTAAGAGTGAATAACATAGGAATATACATATGTATGTGTGCATGCAAAGGTCTTCAGGGTTTAGCTGAGTGTTCACACGTTCCCTAAGCCAATAACATCCGTTGTTACGGGAAATGAGGTAAGTGACAGAACCGCTGTCCTCATGGCGGGCGCGGCGTTCCCATGCCGTAATTCCCCGCTCCAGTGACTGCTTCCACAGCGGCTTCAGAGACAGCGGGAGCAAAGCACACCCCGGTTTATGTGAAGACCTCATCCAAAAAATGGCAGGATTCGGTTGAAACTCAAGTTGGAAAACAGTAAAATAAAAATCGGGTGTTGCTAACCAGCGGGTTTGGGTTCATTCCCCAGCCAGGTGACGGAACAGCGCGGCTCTGCGCGGGGCCCCGCGCTGTGTGTCCGTGTGCAGCCCCGCGCCGCTGACCTCTTCCCCTTTCTCTCTTTTCTCTCCCCCCGCCCCGCGCAGTGTGCGCGGCCGCGGAGCCGCCGCTGCGCTGGGAGCCGCGGTGCCGGCAGCAGCTCCGCCACCTGCAGGACGGCGCCAGGATCGCGGCGCGGCTCCCGCCCCGCCTGGAGGGCCGCTGGGTGTCCACCGGGTAAGGGCCCGCGGGCGGCGGGAACACGGGCAGCGCCCCAGCGCCACCCCCGTGCCCAGCGCCCCCTGCACTGAGCAGCCCCGGCCCAGCGGTGTGGGATGGGCACCCCTCAGTCCTTTTTCCCAGGGGATATGGCACAGAGCACACGCCCAGACACAGCCACGGTGCCATTCTGGGAGCAGTCTTAAACCAGATGCTAAAATCTGCCCGCAGCACTGCACCCACCCATGCTGTCCCCCTGCCCCCACAGCCCACACTGCCCCCACATTTCC